>JAGVSQ010003011.1:0-22853 GCA_022683975.1 Rhyacophila evoluta | reverse complement strand
CCTGAAGATGCCGAAAGGCGAATCCCGGGTCGCTAACAGTGATCTCACATATGGAGGTTCACCAGTTTTAAATAATTTAGAACTTATGGTAAAGGCTTAATATCAAAAGAGGTCTACGTTATCCAATAGGAATTTCTCAGAAGTTATTATTAAATACCTACCCAGTATTCAACATGTAACACATACTCGTGTGTGGGTTCTTCATTAAAAAATGTCACGTGTATTAATGTTAATATGCGTTTCTTGCAAACAAATTTATGACTTTTATTATTAACAATAGTTTTTCGATTACTGTTTTGATATAGTATTAGTGGTAAAGCATTTTTT
Source organism: Rhyacophila evoluta (assembly GCA_022683975.1). Classification (NCBI taxonomy): domain Eukaryota; kingdom Metazoa; phylum Arthropoda; class Insecta; order Trichoptera; family Rhyacophilidae; genus Rhyacophila; species Rhyacophila evoluta. The sequence goes on along the minus strand of JAGVSQ010003011.1, from coordinate 22,526 downwards.
CTTATTAAATGACGTCCTTTATTGACTAGAGATACGTAAATCTGTCACTAACTCCGATTTAGATAGTCTTACAAAGCACACGTCTGAAATTTTCAATCTTATTTAGAACTGTAAATAACTGCTCACTGAAATAGTAATTATTGTGTTTTATAGAATTTAAACTATGCTGTAAAATGGCATTAATGTAGTAAAATAACTATTAACAAAACGTTCAGTAAATTCCTTAAAACTTTCATTTATTGCCAAGTAAATACTGAATGAAACGATTAAAATAAACATATAAATTGAATACGCAAACTTTATTTAAGTCTTATAATACAGGTTTTTGCACAGATGTTAACTACATTTATAAATTAAATATTTATTTAAAGAACTAAAATGAAACAAAGGTATTTTTATTTAATGTAACGTATAGTATACAGATATGTGACCATATATGTTTTATGCTTGAAAGTTTTGAAATCCTTTATCAAGATCTTCACTAGGCTCCCCGCGAGATGGCTTCAGGGGTAGAATGAGGGAATAGGAGGGTTTAAGAAGGGACGGTTGAGGGTGGTGGGAGTAGAATTTGAGCGTTTTGGAAAGAGGGGTGAGAAGACGGAGAAAGATGAGGGTACCGCGTTTTTTAATATTTCAATTTCCCTGTGCTTTTTTTCAAGTCGTTTCTGGATGAATAAAACCAAAGGGCGTCTCGTGGCGTCCTCTAGTTTTAATTCAATATTATTATATATTGAAATTATCATTATTAATTTAGTATTGATAATGGTATCGTACCCAAAAATCCAGTGACAAAATTTATGAACATATCAAGCGATTGTAATTTTGGTCAAATAAATAATTGAATTTATGTTAATAAAGGTAATTAACTAGTTTATTATACATTAAGTATTTTAAAAGAACCTCCAACGACAAATTTTTATGAAAAAAATCTAACAATAAAAAGTCTCACAGTGTGAAGGTAGATTTATGCCAAAACTCCGCTTTCTTAAACATATAAAAATTACTGTAGAAATTGCTTTATTTATTTATAAAATTAATGTCCTAGTTTTAAGTAAACATTATTTTTTTATTAACATTTTTATAGAAATTGAGAACATATCATTGTTATAAAAATACATAATAAAATTGATGTGGTACAAGTCATTTTTCCTAGTCGCAAATTTCAGAGGCCAGTTGTTCTGCAAACTTAAGGGCTTGACTATTATTAAATTTACTATTTACAGCCTGCATCCTATTTATGAAACGTTCATAACGTTCAAAACGTACATAATTTTAATACCGAAAAAGTTTTTTTTAAAAAACTGTAGGTTATGTCCTTTCTTTTTTCTATAGTCAATTTATTAACCAAAAATTCATGATGTATATTATTGATGATAAGAGCACACCTTAACTGTAAAAGTTATATATTTTACATAGGCAATTCTAGTATCAGAATAGGTATGTTCAGATCTCTCTATTTTTCAATGAAACATATTAAAATATGAAGAAAAACGCTATATACAATAAAAAAAATTATTTGACCATTAATCTATCACTGTCAAAATTGAAAATAATTTTAGTTATCCACAAGTCTACGTATAAAATATACTGTTTTTAAACAGTAATTTTTATTCTTAAATCGTCTAATATAGATAAGATGATATTGCACAATCTTAAATAAACAGTATCCAACGAAACTTGGGAAATATAATTAACTATTTATTACAATTCAATATTGACTTAAATGCTTTTACCCTTGATACCTTTAATACTTGGAAGCATCTAATGACGATGATTATGCTGGTTTTTGGGAATGATCAAAACTGTCAATTTTTCGTTATAATTGTTACTATATCAAGATTGATTGTGTGATTTGATTATCATTTAGTAGGGTGCTTATTTTTCCATAACATTGCGGAATTTTCGGCAAGTCACGGCTTATAAATTTATCATTAATTTTAGCAAGATTCGAATTTTATTATAGTAATATATATTATATTATATAAGGCCAGGTAAGTTTCGGAATTAAAAAGGTCACCCTAAATGATAGCGTATAAGGTTAATGGTAGCATTATATATTTCGTAATGAGAAAGGTTTTCGATACAAAATTGAATATTTTAATAATATATAAGACAAGAAATAAGTTTGGCTATATTTTGGAAGCTATATATATAAACTAACGTAACTTTATGTAAAATACATTATTTACTTCGCTTTTTTATCATCTCTGTTGAAAAAATTGAGTATATATAACAATTTCTATGAAGATATTCAATGGATTCATCAAATGGTTCTCGTTCGATTTCCTTGAAAAAAGCTTGCACAAAAGCACAAATTGAAATCTTTGAAATATGAAGACTTACACAGTTTATAAATGTAGATTTTTTCAAAAAAATTGATTATCAGCTAATTGCTTAGTCCATTTGATTTCCGTTAATGTACCTTTGGAGTTTTAAAAACCTCTTTAAGTCAAATTGATTCAATAATCAATTATACTTTCTTATTAAAAGAATAATATAAAACTCTTGTAATTAGATTAAGTTGACAAAATTTTAAGACGAAATTTATTTTGCCATGTTAACATATCTTTTTTATTTTATTTAAGTTTGTTTTGTTCAATAAAACAAGCATATTTTATTACAATAAGACGATTTTTAAACGCTTAAAATGGCAATACGATAAATAAAGAATATGATTATTTAAATATCTACAATTTAAAATTATTTTTTGGCTTTCTCACGAACCGACGCCGACGTCAGTTTTCCAGGCAATCCACAGAGCGGCGCTGGCTGTAGCGCCGGGACGCCGAATGAAAGAATTTTCCCGCCTTTTTATTTTCAACAATAGGAAATATAATGGGAAAACGTGGAATGATTTACTTCCACATGCATTCTCCTGTAATACACTTAGCTAAAGGGGTGGAGTGAAAACAATATCTCTTAAATTTAAATCATCGAATATTAACTAAATTTTATTTAATGTTAATTGTATAGTACTACTCTTATCCTACAAACAATATCCACATATTTAAACATACATATAAATACAATTATTAGAATATTTAACAATGTCCACTTAAAAGTAAGCAACATTAATATAAAAAAAAAATTTAGACTATTTAGAGCAGCATTTTCAATAATGTCCTGATTCTTTAAATAATAATTAGTGTTCTCCAATCCAATGAATATCATATACTCGAGCTATTTACCTGGCACACTTTTATTTATTATACATGTATTTTTACATATTATTTAATTGTTTAAATGTATGACATACTCACGTTTATTTTAGTGGCTGTAACTTTAAATCCCGCATTTTTAAATTCTATAATCAAAGCCCTAGATCGTTGTAATTTGGACGATAACAAGAGACAAGACTTGATGAATAATAGATTGAAGTATTTGAGTAATAATCAATTCTCAATATAAGTTTTATCGAAATATTCGCAAACGGGTTTGTCTATTATCCGATAGTGAATAATCTTTGTTACGATTTTGTAAAAGTGTGTTTTAATAAAATTAATAAATCGTAAGCAATAATGAATTTTATTTTTTGAAATCCATTGATTCTACCTAAAATCTATCTACCATTATGTATTATTTTAGTATACTTATTTTACATGAAATTGCGTGCAACGTAAAACCTTCTCAAAAGGAGTCCGGCGTATTTAATATAAAGTAGTTTAAACAAGAAAAAAATATGATTATGATTTTTTTTAGATATTCTAAATATTTATCAACGCGTACTCCACCCTTTGAAAGCTACCTATTTACGAAAGCCTTAGCAAAACTGCTCAACAAAAGTAAAGCCTACCGCAGAATTAAACTTTCAGCTATTTTTACTTTTCTTATTATTGTGTACGTAGAAATTTCAATTATATTCCATGTCATAATCAAACCATACGGTAGAATTTTTTTTCATATTTACGGTCTGCAGAATTCATGTGACAGATCCTTAATATTACAGTCCCTTAACTTCTAAGCAACCTGTTGATAAAGTAATATTTACTTCAAAACATTTACAAGGAAACTTTTGTATCATCATACGGTATTAATCTATTGCTGGATGAAAGCTTTCTAATTTCATTTTCATATCTGTTCACAACTATCATCACAGGATATTAATAAATGTGTTCACCATTCTTTAATCACTCAGGATGTTTGTAAAACTGTTCGTAGTTAATTCACAAAAGATAGCAAATCAAACTATTAGGTTAGACATCGAACCGGAGTATTTGGTAATTTAGTTAATTTTGTGCAATATACCAAAATAATCTGATACCAAAATACGTACCAATTATTTATTCTAATACACCTTAGTAAAGAGAATTTACAGGAGCTAATAATTTTTATATCATGTCCACTTATAAAATGGACCATATGGATCTACACAGTGTAAAGATATTTGCTTCGAAAGAGGAATATATGAATCAGCATAGTGTAAAACATATATTGACAGATTATTTTGCGCACGAATTGCTTGTCAGCTATTTCCTCAACGTAATAGACTTACAATCTTGCATTTTCGGATATTAAAAAATCCAGCAAATATGAGAATTGAATTTGCATTCTCCAGATTGTAAGACGCGCACACTAACCTTTATGCTACAAAGGGGACAAATTTTGTTTATAATATAATGATCGAAATAATTTAGTATTTATAATCGTGTTACTGTCAACATATAGATAGACATTTATAAATACTATTTATTAAAGTAGTTCTTCTTTTCCCCTCATATATTTGCCAAAAGATAAAATGTACAATAAATTCAAGTATTGATAATTTATAATACATTTTCATAATTTATTATTTAATGTATTATGGAATCAATTTGATAGCGATTTATTATGTGACTATTCATGGGTATATAGTATAGCTAACAATAATGGTATATTAGCATGCTTATTAGCAGTGGTTGCATATTTTAAAACGAGGCCATTATAAAGAAAAAAATGCTTAACCGATCTAATTTTCAAACTCTATAACGACTTATACTTAGCGCAATCAAAGACAACACATGGACTATAAAATGGAGTTTTCGCATATCTAATGCGATGAATAAGTAATTATTCGCGACTAGTGTGGGAATAAAACTGTGCAATATCAATTCGCAAAATGAAAAATACGTATTGGCAGTCATTTTCTTTTTATCTGCAATTTAAAGCGTTTATTATAGTGCCCACCTTCAGTAGCGGTGAACATTTTGTTTATGACGACGACAATAAATTAAAATACTCTACGAGTTATTCATATTCTTTAAAACAGAGCAGACCAATAATTTACGCATTTTTTCATAATAGGATTGGCTTTAGGCACAGGGTAAAATTGAATAAGACTCATTCAGAATTCCGGCATAAGAACTAAGCTGGCTTTGTTACCTAAATATTAATTATTTGTTAAGATATAAGCTATAAGTATTTCATGGTTTATTACAAAAGTATTAAATATACTCTCATAGAATTAGAACTGCAAACCTTCAAACGCGTTTTTCGCTATACTATGTAATGATGACACGGTTCACACTATTTCTATCATGCAAATTAATCTACACATCTCATTGCCTACTTTTAAAATGTATTATTTCTATTATTATTAATATGTTCACTATTTCATTTCCTCTTTAATACTTGTCTCGTCTCTATATATAAGTATACCGTTACGTAATAAACAAAAAGTGTTTTTCAAATTATTAAAAATGTTACAAAAGAAGCTTTCAAGACTTTGATTTGCATGTAGTAGAGAATCCACAATTTTCATTCTAACCAACTTAGAAACAATAAATTGTTTTCACAATTATCAGATATTTATTAGTTAATGTTTTTCTAATATTATTTGTGTGATTTTTAAATTTAGTCGGCTTACCATCTCGTCTTAACAAAGAATTGGGAAATTCTACAAACATATATGAGAGTTGGTTGGTATTTTTTTAGCAAGTATCATATAATTCTTGGCACTTTGACAACTGATTCACTTTTTAAGCCACAATATAAGCCTATATAATAGATATGAAAGATGACTGGTAGATGAAGAGAATTTAAGCATTCAAATAAAACATCCTTCGTTTTTTTAACTATATTTTTTTTTATATTATTTATAATACAGCTGCTTCTTGAATCACTTGTATATAAAATCACTAAATATCTGTTGCATTTTTGTAGTAATTTACTGTTGATCAAAGTTGTAATAATAAAACGAACGCATGTTTACGTTATTTCTATTAAATTATTAAATTATCCATAATAAAGGACGACAGATATGTTTGTATTTTTAATATCAATTAATTCCATGCCATTAGTTGTTTACCACTGGTGAATAGCATATTTAATTCGCAAGCGTGTAATAAAGAAATAATAAGTAGGTAGTTAGCAACTTATGGGTACAATTTCTTCATTTTTCCATTTCAATTTTCTTTTTATTGCCTCGTTAACTAGAAATGCTTGCTTCAATTATTCATGCAATCTTCTTGTTTCCTGTATATCTATTAAACCGTAAATTATTAATATATATACCATGGTATATAAAGTCATATACATCCATTTTTCATATTTTAATTATTAATTATCAAACATTTATCATGCTTAAATATTGCCTTTTTCAGGGCATACATTAGAGAAATAAACTTATGTTTAATTGAAATTCTGTCTATTCGAAACTCAACATTAAAAATGATCCTACTGGATTACAAAATCTTTAATTGCAGAACTGGATACCCAATGCGTTAATCAATTGATTTACAACAAATTTTCTTGAAAAATATATGTCAAAGCCTTCAAAATATGTGCTTTTTCTTTAGGAGCGCACGTTGTGAAAGAATATTTAATAGTTAATTATAAGTAATGTGTATGTGTGCTTTCTTTTCGTCTTATTTTTAACAGATCTATTATTCACTTGGAGCCATATTTTCAAGATTGTTTATAATTTTTTAGTCTTTTTTCATCCTTCAAATATCACTTTTACTTTCCGCATATATATACAAATATAATGGTACACTATAGTTTTTCAAAATTCTGAAATCCTACCAGTTGGAAGATCTCTTTAAATCAATTCATTTCTTTGTTTTGCATGCCATAAATATTCATTCAATGTTAAGACACTCAAACTATAGTATAAACATACTAAGCAGGTATATAAAGTAATATTAATTAATTAAGCAAAAAATCAATTTAACAATCAAGGAGATGGAAGTAGAAGAGAAAGAGACGATTAGGATTGCAAGTCTCCGAATGCATTTATAATACGTGTCTTTGACTACTTCCAGAATCATGAACTGCGAACTCTTAACAAAATCAACCTTTTTTAAAATACCAGTTTTGTGAGTATCATTAAATGATTCAATAGCGGCAAGTTTTATGATACTTTGCTGTAATTTTTTTCTTTAAACACTTATTGTTAAACGTATATAAAATATATATTTTCTTATACAACAAAGATTAAACATCAGTATTAAAAAATGCACCACCTAAAAGCGCAAACATGATAATATTATAATAACACTGTTCCTTCTCACGATTTTAAGAAGTTGTTGCATAGTTCCTCAAACTTTTATATGAATATGTTGTTCATCTATTATTCCAAATAAAATAAAATGTACAATAGCCACTGAATTTCTATATTTTTGTAACTTAACTTTGGCTAATTTTCAATGTATCACTCACTAGAAATCAAAAAAATACACTAACAAGACATTTTAAGCAATTTTTCTGGTCGCTTATATTTTTTAATATGTCATAAACTTACAGAGATACCAAATTCTTGATTCACCCTATAAGGTGCTCCAAAATTAGCTGATATTTAACACAATTTGCCGAGTATTATTCTCAGCTGAATTTTTACCACTTACAAACTGATTTTTTGTTTGTGTAAATGAAGGCTTTAAACTTGTAACCACTCGTATCTAAAAACCAATTTTTACTTTGAAATATATCAATGAATTGTATAGCAATGTAAGTCCTTGACACAAGAAGTTTCATAGATTATCGAAAAGGGCTCCATCTATAATTATTTATTTCAATAAATAGGATAATATTAATAAAGTAAAATATTGAGATTATTTAGTCAGAGAATGCTTTAGAAACACAAGCTTTTAAGTGATCCAAGATATAATTGAATCTTTATTCGTTTAACATTCTCTGAATTATCACTAAACGGGCACGATTTCGCCCTGCAAATCTGTCAGACAAGTAAATAAAGAATTTATGGATACTTTAAATGGCTCTTAATTTTATATACATTGTGTTATAAGAAACACTTTACATATAACTATATTTTACATTAGGACATTTTTAGGTGAATTTGAAGGGTAGTCTTATAACTGATATGTCTGAATGGTTATCGTTATTGTAATAAAAGTATGTTAAATTAATACTTTCATATTAATATTTAAAAAGCTTTGTGTAAGTGTTTTTATCAATAGACTTTTACGTTATTTCAAAAATGTTCTATTTGCCCATTCCATTTTTAAAATTTTATCGCTTATTAAAGCTTTATCACTAAAAAAATTTCAAAAAAAGAACACAATTTATAAATTCGAAAAAATTTCAATAATTAAAACCCTTATGAAATATTTACAATTTAAATGATGTTTAATTTGGATAGATACAGTTTTATGAAATTTAAACATATTTACAACTGCCGCTTAAATTTATATTTATGGTCACTGTATCTATCACTTAGATCTTCTTTAATATCAAATCAATTTAAATACTTTTTTTTTGCCATATAAAGTTTTTTCTCTTAAATGTTGTATGGTTAACGCTTAAATCTACAAGTTATAACTTTAGACTTATATTCAGTCCATTTATATTAAACGCATTATATGTAACATGTAACATATGTAACAAAGCTGCTGAATTATCAATCCGATGAATTGCAGCAGCTTCTACCATTACTAGAATAGAGTATTTTACCCTGTAAACGCCGCCCTAATATAGAAATTATAATTAGAGGTTAATAGAAATATTGTATAACCGTGTGATATTTCAAGGACTAAATATAAACCATCAATCTAAAAATAACACAGAAATTAAACTCAATGACTCAAACTAAACAATTACCCAATTTAAGTCTGCTCAAAAAAAATAACAAAATAAAATGATTACTTTTGACCAAAGGTTCAAATAGTTAATCCAATCTACAAGATCTAAGGAAAGGTGTTACGCCTCATGATGAGTTTTATTATATCTCCAAGTCTGTGCGGATAGTACAGTTCTTCAGCTTTTCCTCTTTCGGAGAAGTCCATAACAATTTGAAGTTCATAGCTGGAGGTGCAAAAACAGTTGACCTGTGATCACGCATATGACCCTGGTACGCCACCCCCACCCTGGCACTCACCTCACGCGTCTCTTTCTACTCTATAGACATCTCGCTCTCTTCGGCACGCTTTTTCGGCCAGGAGAAGTAAACTGAGTTTGCACCGTAATCTTAGAAAATATAACACTGTTCCTATCATATTTATGTATGCAAGAATTACTTCACTATTATTAACTTAGGCAAAAAACCAATAAACACAATGTTTAATAAAGTAATACAACATTTTAACTGAACTGTTACCGCAAATGTACCCGGCCACGCGTTGCTGTGTCTCAATCTGGTTGAAAATAATGGCATTGCTTAAAAAGAAAAACATGTTTTTAACTTTCATAGATATGACATTTTTATAATAATAAGTACATAAAAACACGCGTGTGTTTAAATGCAACGTTGTGTCAAAATTTCAAAGCGACCGGTGAAAAATTTTTGGAGATTTAAGATTTTGAACAAACAAACATTTACATTTTTATTTATATAGAAGATTGACAATAATGGTTTTGTAAGTTTACAATATACCGATTAATAACCAAAACTGTGTATTTAAAAATTGTAAACTTGTATCACATTGTTATGAAAATAGTCTTGCTAGTGGTGTATCAACGGAAATAGCTATCGACAACAAAACTAATAAAACAGTATTTACGACTTGACAGATTATTTTCACGAGAATTATTTGTCAAACAATTTCTCAACCCAATATGCATGCAGTAGTTTTTTTAGATTTAAAAAAATCTGGCAGATGGAGAATCGAGTCCAAATTCCTCGGATTGTTAGGCGCGCACGCTACCAACTACGCTAATCGGGAATACAAAATTGAGCTATATATTTGGCGGTGTAAGTTTTTAGATCTGAATGAAGTTTTTTTTGTTGATATATTTAAATAACTTTTAGTTGTCACATTAACGCTGGACATGAATACAGCATGACGCCATAATGTTGTATTATTAAATCATTTTCAGCTAAAAGTGAGCTTCAAGCCATTGATATGCACAACTTTCAGAGTGTACAAGATTGATAGCTAATAAAAAATATATGAGACGTACAAAGGTGTTGCATGCCTTTGATAAATATGGCTTCCTTTGTGTCATAGAAAAGTTCAACGCCTCTGATAGTGAAGCTTTCTTAGCCTTTATTCAGGAGGCGTAATGTCGTGATGCTGTCCACAGCGCTAAGATAAAGTGGGTACACTTACCATTACATGATTAATAGCTTTTCACAGCAAATAGCGTTTCTGATTACTGCACTAAAACTTACAAAATAAAATGTCCCTCTGTAAATCCAATATAAATTAATAAAAAAAATCAGTCACTGTTTGTTATTTATGAGATAATCAACCTCACGTATAAATCAATTAGGAATGATGTTCCAGTCTGGCAAAAGCGTATATTTTTAATGTAACACAACAAATCTATGATTAAATGAATCACTTATACAATAATCTATTAATATATCGTCGCCAATATTGCAGGAACACGTATATTGATTTGTTGGTTCAAAGTGATTTGTAAAGTATAGTTTCATTTTTTGTAATCTCTAGTATTATTGGCACATTCTTACGTAAACATATAATTTGCACATGTTTTATAAACATATTTGCCAATTCAAAAACGTACTTATAATACGAGAAATCGCAAAAAACAAAACAATACTTTCCAATCTGACTTAACCCAAAAAATCAAGACGTGTTCCTGCAATATTGGCGACGGTGTTTTAAAATCCTATTTTTCGTTAAATTTTATAAAAATATATATCTAAGCTACCGAATTTGCAAAATTTGTCATTTATTAAAAAAACTAATATAACTTTAGAACCAATATTTTTGTCGCCAATAGAAATGTGCTACGTTATATTTGTACAGATTGTTTACTATTCAAACTATGCCATATGCTGTTAGCTTTTATAGATGACAGCAGCTCCTATCAGTACTCAGTAAAATATTTTTAAAACGTCTAAGAAACAATCGAGTGGATAATGGCGTGAATTACTCGTTTAAGTACGACATTTATTTAACTCGGCTAAAAATCAACTTGCAGAACAGGGATATAAAATAGATTGAGATATAGGCCGGCAATTAATCTTCGAGAAAAATTATCCAGGAATATTGACTGATTAAGAAGTTACAATAACCAATGGTGATAACAGAAAAAAATAACTCTTGTAGATAAGTAAAAATATATATTTTAACTACATGAAGATCAAAGAATTAAAACATCTGTTTATTAACGTGTGTCTATTAAAAATAGATCAATTGAAATAGCAAATCTCTATACAACTTGATGACTTTATCTAAAGATAATTAATAGATGCAGTGATGATATCGCATGTATTATTTCAGGCTTATCCTTGTTTAGATTTCGTATTTCTTCGCTAATGGTCTATGAGCGGGACGGGTCAAAGATGATCACCGTACTAATTTGGTGCAATTTGCTAATTCTCAAATGAGTGTCTTAGCAGTTTGATTATTTTAATATACGAGCCGTCAATCTCGCGATGTTGCTTTAAGTCGTGAGGCCCGGAGCAATACGAAAATGTTTTTACTTGACCAGGGTTGAGAGTGTTAAACATGGTTATATTAAAAACATTTGTTCCACACAAAAATAGTTCAATTGGATATTCACAGTGCAAATATGTGTCTCCAAAATTAAGTATTCGGATCTACACAATATGATTGATATCAATATCTTGATAAGAATATGATTTTCTTCACAAGAATCAGCAGTGAATTGGTGAATCAATTATTGTGTACATCCAGCTTTATATCTTTGGACTTTTAAAAAACAAAGTAGACAAAGATAAACATTTTAAGAAACTGAAATAAAATAGAGTTCTCGTCTATATAAAATGAAATTCGCTTATAATCTTTGTGTATAATCACTTAAATAATTAATTAATTTTATCAGCTGAATTTAGTGTCCACTAATTCCATTAAGGTACCAGTAAAAAAATATTTAGTTATAGAAATATTAGAAAATAGATTTTTTATACAGGAGTTGATATTTATTTTTAATGTGGAATCTTTGCCAGCAAGAAGATGCAAATTGCATTCTTCACAAAGGTGTCTGGTTTTTTCCCTTTTTTTATTGACTGCAAATACTTGGTACACTCTCGATGTATATTGGTTTTAAGGAGTTAGTTCAATCACCTTAAGGTATTTTTGGACATTATTCCAGAAAATCTATAGGGAAAATTTATTGATCTCGGCAGAATATTGATGATATCGGAAGTGAAAGTTGTTTTTTTTTCAAATCAATTTATCTCGGTTGATAATATCGGCATTTACTTGCCAAGTACACAGAAATGAAGATTGATTTTTTGCCAAAGCAATTGCATTCAAAGTTTTGTTAAATAATCACCAAATGCTGCACAATATGAAATATATTGCGACCCGGAAAAATATGGAAAGGGTTAACTATTACTTGAAAAACAAAACCATTACCACGACGACATTTAAAAATTATTTTTAATATTTTTTTATAATGCTCACGTAATTTAATTGTATAATTAGCAGCGGAAATAACTATCGACAGTAATTTTTCGACAAAAACACTTCAATTTTACAATTATAGTACAGTGAAAGTATTTTAAAATGGCATTCCACCAAGTATATTAAATCAAAACACAATTGAAAGTCAACTATTTTTACTTATTTTTATTTTTATAAATATACTGTATTCTTCGTGACTTCCTGGTCCGATTACATGTTTCTCCGACAGTGAAGAGTTTAGCCTGTAGATCCATATGCTACACTTAAGGAGTCATCACAAAAATCACAAAAAAGTCTCAATGAAACTCGTCTAAAACAAATATATTTATATATATCGTCTACTAACAAGTTGATTTTTTTATTTTTTTCCTTTTTGCTGTAAGAACGGATTGAAGTGATAATGAATCCCATCCCTGGGTTCATCATACCTCACACGGTATAGCAACAAGTCCGCTGCAAACTACCACAAATAGGCCGCAGGCAAACCAAAGTAATAACGCGCTGGTCTCATTATTATAGTGGAATTCGTTTAATTTGCACCTAATTCATAGCCGCTCCATCATGTTTGCCCGAAGAGAGTCCTTTGGTACATGGCTAATCCAAGTATTGGTGCATCAGATATCTGATAGGAAGTATATTGAATCATCGTCCTTTGTTGAGGTTAACATTGTAGAGTCAACAATATTTTTTTAATACGCATATTACAGTGTATTTCAAATAATATTTAATGAAATAATTATATTACTTAGCCTCCCCGGTAGCGTAGTTGGTAGCGTGGACGTCTAGCGATCCGAGTAATACGGGTTCGATTCCTTATCTGGCGGATTTAAAAAATTCAAAAATGCAGGGCTAAATAGTCATTGAGTCGAGCAATTGCTTAACAAACAATTCTTTTGAAATATAATCTTGTAAGACGTCTTCACATTGCGGAGATCCATATACTCCACATTCGTGTAGATATCTTTCCATTATGTATATCCATATGCTCCAATGTGGGAGCGAACTTGGTATAAAAAAAATACTTACATATCATCGACTACAAAATAAGCTTTCACTGAGACACTTTTTGAAAGTTAGTCTATACAAACGTATTATAGATAAACTGTATTCATCTTTCAGCCTGAAAATACTGAAAAATTAAATCAACGTCATAAATATCAATTTATATAAAAATCAATAAATAAAAGAGCTTTTGCCTAATAAATTTTATTGGTTTTCCTCAAATAGCTTCTTAAATTAATATCATATTGAGTAAATAAAACTCCAATTTTAGAATTCATGCATTTCGAGCCTATAAATGTTCTAACTTTGACTCAAAATCATTAAATAAACGTATTTGTGTATCCTGTAATTTTTATTTTGTAGGGTTACGTCCTTTTTCCTTTGTAATGTCGATATGTTTGTCGACACGTCACAATAATTCTTTCCGAACGGTTAATAGTAGCGTTTGGTGAAATTTTCACATATCATTCTGGTTACTATTTTTATGCCAATTGCTTTACTTTCAGCGTTTAACATTGTCACTGACTATTAACAAGAGACTTACAAGATTGTATTCAGCCAAGTATTGAAATAAATTTGTTATAACGGAATGGATAAAATTATTTTGAATAAAGAGCTTTAATCTATCTCAGACAAAGTCAGGTATGAAAGCTTGTATAATATATAACTAAAATTGCCTCAAATTGAGAGTATAATTATAGATTATAAAAAGCGCTAATGTCCGGATTGATTTCGACTAATCTAGAACGATGCCTCACAAAAGCGTTTATTTGATCTGTATAATTTGAATTTAACGCCGTGTATCAATAATAGCGAAACACAAATAATAACAAAATATACTATTATAATGCTGAGAAGTAAAATGGGTATCGGGTAATGCTTGTACAGTCTTATTATGAGGCTTTAACGGTCTTGATATTTGAAAACACGATCTGTATCGAAAATCATATTGTTCTGCCAACGACTTTTAAACTGAATACATGGGATGATATATAACGAATGGTTCTACAACTTTTATAAATAAAAAATATTTAGTTCAAATTAAAGAATATTTTTTACTACGCGCTTTAATTTAATATAACTAATTTGGTCTGCTATATTCCCAGCGAAAACTTATTTGCTTAAAACAACAAATTGATGCTTTATATATGTTATATAAAATGTATTAATATCGTCTCCAATTTTGCAGGAACACATTACACGATTTATTCTATTACGTTACTTTTTAAAGTATAGTTTTAATTTGTATAACCTTTTGTATCATTGGCACATTTTTGTGTTAATAAAACATGTAGAAATTTTATGTTAGTTCAAAATAGTACCAATGATATAACTGAGATTGCAAAAAATAAAACTTAACTTTACAGAGTGGCTAAACCAAAAACTCGAGATACGTGTTTATTCAATATTGACGATGATATACTGTTATTGGTTTTATTGACTTAAACATTTGCAACTTACAAAAAGAAAATATATTTTAATTGTTTCTCTACATGCAAATATTTTTTAAATTAACGATTACAATTATAGATAAAACATAAGATAGCACACATTTGATTATATAAAAACTTCAGTACAAGAAAGAAATTATGTAAATTTACATCTGAAAATTATATCATTATAAATCAGCTCCTACCAAAACTACATTAGTATATACAACACATCCGTGCTCTTAAGCTGAATTGTCTCAAAAGTTTCTGTTTTTAAACTGTATGTAACGAAAATATATACAATTTTGCACACACAAAGTCCCATTATATCTCTAAAAATCTATAAACTAGAATTTTAAGATTGTCCTACTGTTGCATTGACAAAGCGATATGTATATCAGAATTTTACGTGAAAATGTATACAAATTAAAAAAGGATAATAATTTAAAATATTGTCCAAAAATAATGCGATTAATTTGAAAAAGTTTTTGAGGCACTGCTAACCTGTTTGTTATCTGCCAAGAATAATTCCGATGTGGTCGAGATTCCGAACGGGTTTCGAAATTATCTCAAGAATCCATCACAACTCACAGCCAATGCGATACCAAGACATCGAAATCAAGATTTTATTGAATGATAAACAATAATCTTTGGACCCCAAAATATCTCACAAACAGCTGTAAAAAATACAGCCTCAGTTAATCTCCGATAGCTTGTGCCAAAATACATACGATATATGTATACCTTATAATTACAACCACGTGCTTGAAAGATTAATAAAAACGAGCTTTTAAATCAATGCTTTCTATATTATTATGTATATATTTTTACTGTATTTGGTGTCGATATACAACAATACGATCTGTGTCCCTGATAGGGTTCGATTCCCACAGCTACAGGTTTTTTAAGTCCAAAGATGTAGGAATGGATGCCTCATGGATTAAAAAATTGGCTGGCCATCAAATTTTGTGAAAAAATCTTTCAAATTAAGTCTTTAGTGTTCGAAGATCAATATAATTTATTTTTGAAGTGATTGTCAAGCTGTTGAGATTCATATCGATCATTTTTATGCAAAATGTATTAACTCTCAGTCTTTTGAAAATTATTAAACTCACAATGTACACAAATGCATGTTTTGTCAAAAGGAATTAAGCTCTAAATGCTTAGTTATTTT
The DNA here is from genome assembly GCA_022683975.1 of Rhyacophila evoluta. Classification (NCBI taxonomy): domain Eukaryota; kingdom Metazoa; phylum Arthropoda; class Insecta; order Trichoptera; family Rhyacophilidae; genus Rhyacophila; species Rhyacophila evoluta. The sequence continues at coordinate 6,147 of JAGVSQ010003011.1, read as the reverse complement.
CAAATATCAGCTTAAGAAATAAGGATCCATTTAATTTGCGTGCAAGAAAAAGGAATCAAACTTCATTTAGAGCATTAATCTCTTGATAGAGAAATATGCATTTATGTACATTACTTCAATCATTAAATAATTAATATTTTTGACTGATGGTGCTTGATGGAAATTGATTTTAAATTCAATGATTAAAGATTTATATCATACTACATACTAGCTGTGTATCGTTTTCAAATTCCTATATACAACTAGAGTATGTAACAAACATGACAGTTTTAGATCTAAATAATCAGATAAGACTGTTGTTGTATTTCTTAGATCTCAAACAATACCTTTTATAAATATACTAGTTCACCGATTACACAACTGTGTTATATAATATTATATTATATATTTATGATATACAACTGCATGTATTTTACACAATTTTTGTACGATGGATTATTGAAAGTTTTTAAGATTAGCAATTATTCGTTTGTATTTATTTAAAAATATTTTGAATCACCTTTAATTATAAAATACACCTCTTTACTATTTTTATTACTGTTACATATACTTACTGTTAAACACTACTTCGTTATTGAAACTGATTTTTTTATGAAACAATTTAGTAACGGCTTGATTTTTAAAATATATTTATTTCATATATTGATATGATGATGTGTTATAATTACTCATATAGGAGAATTAGAAGTACACATATTCATTATATTAAATAATGGTTTCGAAAATAAGGTGACAAGACACACGGACGTACACGTGCGGCCATACTCCTCGAAGGGTTAAGTGGAGCATATGAACACCACATGTCGCTTCGAAGAATCTCTGTCGCCAGCCAGTATTCTTTGCGCCAAATCAGATCAAACCTGCATACTATAGCTTCACTGAATACATTTTGTGATACCGATAATTCAGCTTAGTAAAAGTTTTGTAAATTCATTTCACCTGTATGCGTTTTACTGTAAAATTCAAGAGACTGGTGCAATGTTTTTTTGTGGTATCAATATAAAAAAGACTGATGAATAAATATAAAAGAAGAACATGAGAAATTATGTGTTAAATTCCTATGTACAAATAAAGCACATGAAAAAAGACTAAATGACAGACAGTTTCAGATCTCAGATAATGGATCGTGGTTATTCTTTATAGATCTTCAACGAGACCGAACGTCGTCAAAAGCCAAAGTGAAAAAAAATCAGAACCAAAACCGTGACTATCGATTTTAAGAAAGGCAGTGAAATTATTGTTTGTAGATGTATCTGAAACAATATTTGGAATTTTTTCACACGCGATTTGGTATGAGCGGACAATACGAACCAAATGACAGTTAGATTCTAACATAGAGATACGGAGAGAGAGATAAAAGCTATTCTTTAATAAGACAGATATCAAATAATACAGATTAAAATTATCTACATTTATCTGCGCGATAATTGGTGAATGAGCTTATTCTCTTTTAAATTTGACGCTATTTATTATATTGAAGTATATACACTGTTCGAAAAAATATGAGCGAATTATACAAGACACAATCTTACATATTTATTTATATACTACACGGCATGACAACTATAATATTATAATATATTTGTGACATATAATTGAAACATTACGCATACATATATTTATCGTCTACAATAAACCAGCAGCTTCTACATCTACCACGCTTAATTCTAATAACTTAACTCGTGTTATATCAAATGATATTTATCTTTTACATTCAAAATATCCACTGTGGAAAGAAAAAAGACGTAACCTACACTGGACAAATTTTACACGAGACAAAAAAATGTCTATTTAATGATTTTAGGCTTAAATCAAAATATTGAATAGACACAACCTTGAAGTGCGTGAAGACTTGAACTGGTATTATATTTACCCAATCTGATATTAATTCAATAATTTATTTAAGAACAACATTACAAATTGTGTGGTGGAAGCCTTTTTTGCTGGTCTCTAATTTCACAGACCATCCTCTTTTCAAACTTAAAAGCTAAATCTAGACACTAATTTGAATTTTTTGTGCTTCCTGTAAAAGTTCTTCTGCGTGGATTACGTCATTTTTCCTTTCCACGGTTGATTTATTCTATTTTCTGGCCTAGATATCTTCACACTATTCTCCATATTTTCATAGTATACAGTAACGAAGAGGAAGCTATTTTTCAATTTAAAAAATATGTGTAATTAATTGAAAAAAAAATACAATTACTTTGGCAGAACTTACAACTATGGTGGTCCTACAATTTCATATTTCTTAAAGATAATAGTAACAAAATACAATGATTATTCTATTTTCTTTGGTACAATAAACTTTAAATAGCCAGCCTGCCAGCGTACCTATGCAAAAGAAAGATTATTAAAGCCTCCTTTCGCCTGGGCAGTATGAAAAAATATTACACTTGATATCCTTCCACATCGAAAGGGCCAATTTTACCGTATTGTTCTACTAGAAGTAATCCCTCAAGAGATATATACCGACAATAATATAACTCTGGTTGGTACTGTGTATTGAGCTTTTTTTCATAGATATATTAATTCTTTGCCATATTACATTAAGCTAACAATTGTGTTTGTTGAATATAGATGAGCGCTTCAAGATACCAAGTATTTACTTTTGTATTACGTGGAATCGGTGGAGCATGTGGATTTATACGGTGTAAAGATGTCCAATCCAGACATAAGTTACCTAAACTTTGAATCTTTCTAATATTAAGACATGTATCGACAGATGTTTATAGAGACTATTGGTACACATATTTTTATTTGCGTTGTAACAATTCATAAAATAAATTGTTATTATTTTAACACTATACTTTTAACATGGTCAGTAATTAATACAATAAAAATAGTCTCATGGTGTATTCTTATAAAATCTACCGTGATTATAGGTAACGAGAAGTTAGAGCATTACGTTTTGGAGTTAGAGGTTATGGGTTCGATCCTCACGGTTGAATATTAAAGAAAAAAACATTTAACACAAATATAAGTATGCAATTTGATCATCGTTGACATAACTTTTCAAACCTTACTTTCTGAAGATATCTCCTCCAATCATCTCTTTTTTAAGCCTTGTTATGTCAATTGCTGTCACCAATACCTGGTAGAATTCTTTCCACTTCTTCCAAACACTGACGGGCTGGTGTCCCACTAAAAGTAAGACACCTGATCATAATATAAAATACATGTTTAATATTTTTAAAGTGTTAGTAACGCGTATATATTTCTAAATTTCTAAAATTGTCTCTCCAGTAGCGTAGTTGATATCGTGCGCGCCTAGCAATCCGAAGAAAGCGGCTTCGATTCTCCATCTGTCGGATCTTAAGAATCCAAAAATGCACAATTCGATCACCATCGGATTGAGAGATTGTCTGTCAAACAATTATCGTGAAAAAATAACCTCTCAAAACGTTTTCACATTGCGTAGATCCATATAGTCCACTTTCGTAGTGGATATCTTTACACTGTGTAGATCTATATGCTCCGTTTTGGGAGCGAACATCATTTAGGTACTTACTTACTATTTATTAATAATGATTGCAATCGTAAATAATTTAATAAGGCTTGAAACTTTGACACTGGAGGTCACAAATACAAATCTCTAAAATAAAAAAGTAGGTTTGTATGCTTGATGAGTTAAACGATTTGCTAAAATACAAATTTATCCATCACGATGATTCCACGTGTCATAAATATGAAATACAGACGACCATATAAAAATAATACATCCAAATCAATTTAGCTGTATTTATAAACAATAAAAAAAACAGTTATTTAAAACAAAAAATAAACCAATTATTGCAGCACTCACGTATATTATAAAGTAAATCTAATGACAATACTTGCTTACCTGTAAAACAATTTTTTCTGTTCTTCTTTTACGATGTTCTTAACTTTGGTTCCCTTTTGTGTCCACTTCTTGTTTCAAAAGTAATTATTTCCTCTATTGTATTTAATTTTCTCCGGTATTACCGGTATTGTTAGCTTTGTTAGCGTTTTTAGGACACCCTGTCAAATTTTGAGACCAATAGGAAGCGAATGGTCTTTATGTGTTATGTTTGCATTGAAGAAACTCTCCGAAATACAATAATGAAAGAATAAGCTAATTTTCTAGTAAAATAAAAATAGCATATACGTATCTAGATAACTTTAAATACTATAATAATAATTACATATAATTTATTAATCAAACAATATGTTTCATGTTTTAATATACCTGAAAGATTAATTCAAAACATTTTTACTATTCTAAATCGAATATATAAATGAATTTAAGAGGGACACTTAGTAAACATGACACATTTCGTTTATTTAAACGTAATATAACGTTTACAATAAAGATTTTTTCGAGTTTGAAATATATCTCATGAAAGCAAATAAAGCTTGATAAATACAATGGAAAAATTCGCCAATATTCTTTAATAGAATTTTAGTATTATAAATAATTGCATTGTTTCCATATGAAATAATATATTTCCAAAACTATAAATAATAACTTTTAGTTTGTGTGTATATTATTTGAGTTTTATTATTGTAACAACAATTCACCAAAAGCGATTAACCAATGCTTAAAATAATATGATGTTTCCAAAATCTTATCTCATGCAAAGCTTTTGTTTTCACTGGTGTTGAAATTTATCTTACGTCGATTGGTTAATTACATCAAATAATTTATCTATGTTTTTATGGGCTAACTTGTCGATAGCTATTTCGTTATTGAATAATAATGTGACGGTCAAAATTAATATTTAAAACTTATCATCTATTAATGGTATCAATTTGTGTAGTGGTCCACTAGCGCATTTAATGTGAAGATGTAATACTGATATATTTATCAGTTTTTTTCTTATTATAAACATAGCCAAGTGAAAAATTTAACAAGGATTAATTGAAAGGAAAACTAATCATTCCAATAAACTCTTACATAGTTCATGGTAATATTTGCCAACTTTATCAAATAAAATCATATTTCTTCTTCTTCATTAACAATTTCCAATCCAAAATTGATCTCAACTGTTAAAATATGACCAATTCATAAATGGAGTATATGGATTCCTCATTGCAAAGAATTATTTCGACAGATATGAAATCATTTTAAATCCTTCAAAATGATTTCAATGAATTACCTAAATTTAAAATATGTTTTTTTAATCTTATACATTCCGAAAACTTCACGGCTCGATGTTACAATATTTTTGAAGCTATGCTTTCAAGGTATCCGCCATTATCTAAACTAAAATCTGCAAACATAAAACAAACAAAAACCCACCCTTAAAAAAAACAACACAAAAAGCAACATTAGTGATTCTATTGACACGCTTTTTGCTTTTGCGTCCGTTCTGACTGATTCCTGATTTGTTACCTGGAGAACAGGGATTCGGGCATTTATTGCCTGTGGGGGAAACATTTACCTGGATTTTTTTGCCACAAGTTCACACGTGTATGTTATTTGAAACTGAATGATAAAGCATACAAGCTACAATTATTTTATAAACTATCTGCTTATATAATGAATTCTTTAACCAAAGTGTTTCTATTAGCAATAAAACGCATAAATAAGATAAATTAATAAAAGCACATGAACTTGCGATGATAAAAAATCCAACTTCATTAAGAAATCGTCGCTGACATTGCAGAAATACGTTACTTGATTTTTTGGTTTAAATCATTTTGTAAAGTAATATATTTTTTTTTTTGCAATCTCTTGTATCATTAGCAGAGTTTCATATTTAAAAATACCTTTCACAAGTTTTATAAAGATATGTGTAAATAAAAAAAAAATCTTATGGTACGAGTGGTTGTAAAAAATAAAACTTTACTTTATGAAGTGACTCGAATTAAAAAAACCAAGTTACGTGTTCCTGCAATATTGGCGACAAAATACTGAATATTTCATTTAGAAGAACAAATGTTTTTTTTATCATGAACCTCCGATAATGGAGTATAATTATAACTCTCACTTTCAGAGTGAAAAATTGGTTAAACAATATTTTTATACTTAATATTTGTACATCTCACATTATTAGCTTACGCAGAAGTATTGCATATGAAGGTTATGTTGTAATTTAAATATCAGGTAACCAGACAACTGCACATATGACAAGTGCTCACACTAACACAGAAATTAATACTAAGACATTTTATACTTAATTTACG
>JAGVSQ010003010.1:0-20605 GCA_022683975.1 Rhyacophila evoluta | reverse complement strand
ACCCCAAAACCTGTTTTGGATTTTTTTAAAAGGTATCTTAAATTTCAATTTTAAGCCCCAAATCCCAAACCATTTGTTATTACGCTCTCACAAAAATATTATTTCTATGGAGATGCCCCTTGATTTTTTTCAAGGCTTTCGCTACACCAGGTAACAACATACATTTGGCTGCAGCTCTTCACCTGTCAGTAATTTTAGTATTTTTTTCAAAAATTCGACGTAGCTTGTTTAAATTGTTTTATCAGCTGCCTTCGTGTGTTGTGTTAATATAAAAATTGTTTAACCACGAGTTATAATGTCAATTAGTCCTGTAAATAAACAAAAAATACAAGCATCATTAGTGTTCGTAGTTAAAAATGTCCACTGGTGATACGAAAGACATGTTACAACAATCATAGACGTGGTTATTTAAACGAATTTAAAAAAAATGTGTAACCCAATCGTGATTCTTGAAAGCATTGAAAGTCGAAAATTGAACTTATTTTCTAAAAAGATGTTTAATATTGGAGTGTATTTTCAAAACATGCATTTAATACTATTATATTTTTAGTAATACTTTATAATTTGGTATTTTTTGCTTATTCGAGGAATATTTTGAAAAAATAAAATACGTGAAGATCAATTAATTCTAAAACATTTTTGCAAGTAAACACAAGGAATCAAAACACACAAAAACTTTAATCACTTGCTATTATTTATGACTTAGGCAAAAGTCAAATAAGTCGTCGACTTAATAATGTTGTTTATAATATTTAAAAGAAACTTTTTGGTCTACGTATTGCTAGTTCAAAAAAATCCAATGTTACTTGTTAAGTAAAATAGTTTCATAAGTGATGGAATATTTTCAATATTCTGATAATTTAAAGCTAAACAATAGATAAGTTAATGGTAAATTTGAAAGTAAAGAGACTTAGAGAACGTTTTAGTAACATTTATTATTTTGTTCTCGTACAACAATACGTATGGACACAAGTTTTTATCCCTAGTATACGACCTAAAAAAGCTTTTAGAAGATACCTGTAAGTTGATTTACTGTTACTGTGCTCAAAGTAAAAATTACTGTTAAGCCTATAGGCAAAAATATTAATATTTTCATGCATTACGAGTCTGCCAGGTAGCGTAATTGGTAGCGTGCCCGCCTAGCAATCCGGGGAATGAAGATTCGATATATGTCGGATTTTTAAATATCCAAAAATGCAGGGTTGAGCAATTGTCTGAGAAACAATTCTCGTGAAAAATAGTCTATCCAGACATCTTCACGTTAAGGAAATCCATATACTACTCTTTCGAAGTGGATATCTTCATACTGTGTAGTTCCATATGCTCCACTTTGGGAGCGAATATGGTAAAAGAAGAAGAATATTACTAGGGTTCATTCAAACTTATTTTATTCATCTCGCTATTATAAATTTGTTTCAATACTTCGCTGTCTACAATATGTTAAGTCTCTTGTAGATTCCATCGACGAAAAATAATATAAAACAGTTTATTTGAAGCAACAAGCATTGATCAACATCACTGTTCAGACATATATATTATAAAATATATTATTATTTTCGTTTGAAATATACTATTTATTTCATTCGATTTTCCTACTAAATTTAACAGAAAACATTTTCTATTTATCTGTAAAGATTTTTTATTTATGTTTATCATGTATGTTTTGCATTCAGTTTTACGTGTTTCTTTGGCCCGTTAGTTATTATCAAGCACCAGCGAAAAAAACGTGTTATTTTGTTTATTAAAATATCAAACGTACGAGATAGAGAATGAATAATATTATTTTACCCAATATGTTCGTAGGCAAGCAAACTTCATGTAAAAACTTTGTGGCGAAGTCTCTCATGGAATTCTGAAGGGAGCTTCGAAGGGCAATGTACCATACCCTCGCAGACAACCCTCTAATATTTTAAACCTAACGATTCTCACAATAAATTGTTTAGTGCAACAAACACCCAACAGTCCTGATTTTTACGAAATATTTTATTCCCATCATAATCAATATGCTTATTCTACAAAGCGAATTAAATCGTTAGAAAATACTTGAAATGGGTCGAAATTGATTAGTTTATAATGTAATACTTTAATCTATTACGATATTCCTAGAAGTAGAATACAATATAATTGCTGGGATATTAAAACAGATAATATTTATCGACAAAACTAGTTACTGTGATATGTAAACGCTGTTATTTAGATGTTATTATGATGGAATGACACGAATGTGGAAAGGAAAGAAGACTAGCTTTCAATTGTTCGAAATAGCTTTTATTGGATAACCAGGATGTATAAAATTTAATACACGTTATACTGAAAGGATGTAAGCTGAAAATGTAGAATTAGTGTGGCCATTTTTAAGTTTGAATAATGGACGGTCTGTGAAATTTGCGACCAGGGAAAGGGGCTTCCACCTAATGAAATGTATAGGTTTATCTCAAATAACTTATTAAATTAATATCATTTAGAGTAAATAAAACATCAGTTTTAGTCTGCATGCACTTTAAAGTTGTGCCGATGTAATGCTTTAAGTTTAAACATCTTTCGTGCCTCTCGTAAATACTGTGGGTTGCGTTATTTTTCCTTTCCACAGTCGACGTATAACTATATGTGCCCGCCATCCAACCAAGCCTCTCGTCCTTACACCCGGTCTAAATCATGCGTATCTCATCCAATAATATGTATTTTTTTTTAGTAGTAATTAATAATTATTTATATTTACTTTTTATATATAATCAAATAAAGCGAATCCGTGTATATTTGAGCATTTTTCTATACACACAAACGAGTGTGAAGATTCATATACTCCGCTTTCGGAGCGGATATCTTCACAATGTGTATATCCACATGCTTCACTTTTAAAGATAACATAATACATAAAAAATGAACGAGTGTGAGTATATCCAAAATGAGTAACTGAACTGAAATTATTATGTTTAGTATAGCTTTAGCGTTACTCATTCTTGTTAAATTAGATTTTCATTTTATCCATTCGTATTGTTACAAATTTATTTATATTTGATTGAGTTAGAAATGGCAACTAAAATAATTTCTGAAATTTTCTATACTGTTTTTACTCTGGGAGGAGTTCTTGTGACGGACAAGATATACACACATGTATTTCTGTTTTGTAATATAGATAAGTAGTCTTATGAGCTTTTGTTCCTTGTTTTTTATACCGCAAAATTATGCAATTTTAGTAGTTTCGATATTATATAAAATTTTGCTCTAATGATCGAATAATTTTAACTGATAGGCAATCATTAACCATCATAAAATAAAACCGTTTTATTATAATTTTTTATACAATGACTACTACAAGCTTAACTTAAAACATTATACATCATGTATCATATTATATTGTTCAAAGTATTTTATAGCGTAGCGTGGGTGATAGATAAATAATAGATTATTATTAAATATTGAATATTTGACAAACGCCTCTTGGGTTACATCTTGCTTTCCACATGTTAAAATTACCTTTGCAACACAGCATCGTCTGCTTCAAAATAGCATACCTGGCTCTAGCCACCTACCTACCAATCGGAAGCCATGCCTTTCGTAGCTATTTCTGTTCATCGCTCCATCGGACTACCTACGAAATCCACATATTTATACAAAAAGTAACCAATACACAAAACAAACTAATTTGATACAAAATTAAATAATGTATGATTGCACTCATCTTTTACAATGTCAATTCATGTAGCATTCTGATCTTATATTTTATACATATTTTTTCACGCGGATAGGTCAGTCAATTGCTTAACCTATTAGGCATCTAGTCTATTAAAAAAAACTTAGACAGTATTGATTTATTAATTATTTTTACTATAACTATTTTTATATTACTAACGTCTTCTTCAAAATATTCTCGAAGACAACTGAAATAGCTATCGACAAAATGAATTAACCCGTAGAGCTATGTTCTTTATATATTTATAAGTATTATAGAATATCGCTTTTACAGCTAACGGGTAGCGCATTTACTAAGTAGTCAATTACAGTAGTGATTACACGAAATTTGTTTAACATGTCCATATGAACAATGTCAAATAATAACCAATATTGATTTAGACGATATTGGATTTTTTTTATTACACAAAATCAATGTGGAATATTTTTTGAATTTATGGATTTGATGCTTTTTGCATAAAACAGTCTATACACAGATCGATTGTAGAAAGGAAAAAGGACGCAACCCGCACAGAACACATCTAACAGGCGGCACAAAAAACGTTTACTTAATAATCTTGAGCCAAAGTCAAAATATTACAAGGGTACAATCTTGAAATGTCAATGAAAATGAAACCTTGAAAAAAATACAATAAAATTGATTAGGTTCGCAAATTTTACATGCTATCGTATTTTTCAAACATAAAATTTAAATTCAGGCACCAATTCCACATTTTCTATGACCTTTTGATACGTGTGTTAAGTTGTATACACTCTGATTATCGAATAAAAGCTATTTTGAAAAATTGAGGCTTACGTCTTTTTCTTTTTCCACAGACGATATGATGCATTCTTAATTTCGACCTACTATCGAGTAAGCGATGAATATTCGAATCATCAAAAAATTACCTCGTGGAACAACGTATACGTCACCTGTCTTCCTACGCTTACCTATCTGGCTCAATTCCTGAAAAAACACACAGCACATCATTCCTGTAACTTTATCCTAACAATCTAGAAAAACTCTAGAAATTATTCAATGACTCTTTAATCTTAATGATAAGAAAACGCATTTACCTAGAAATACTTGTTCGCATAATAATATATTATTAAACAATTTCACGATAAAATATGCTTTTTTTAAATTAATCTCTTCTTACGGATCTCCGCAATGTCTCAATCGGCTGCTACGAATTTACTGCTAGATGAAACCATCTTTTGTGAGAAGAGTATACGTTCTCGCTTTGTTACATTTCGTCGGTTAACTTACAAACTATAGAGACGAGTGGCCGCTCCCGTATAGGCACTGTGAAACTGCAGCACCCCCTATTTTCATTTGATACTATCGACAACGCTTAATATGATGATTCCTTTTTTCTTTATACTTATAGAATATATAATCCTTAAGCTTAATGTTAGTAGCCATCCTCCAGTTTATGAAAAAGATCTTTGTATAAAACTGTGCGCTTAACAGTTCCAGCGGCGTCGTATTTGACCGTTGTGTTGATATGCGCACATAATAAGCTACACGCGAGGCTGCGAAGACGAGAGGGCACTGTCGCTCCCGCAGTGCCAACCGCAGCGTGCTGGTGAAGAGTAGTTTTTTTTACTTCGGATGTTTTGTACTTAAAAAACATGTACCATATTGTTAAACGCGATAAAATGTGGAATTAGATTATTATCCTGCATCCAGTTATTCTATTTGATTCTTCAAAGATTTTATCAAGTATCTGAATAAATTTTCTTTTTGTACACAATTTTAAAAGAATGGCTAAAATTTTCTGGTGCAGTACCCTCACTAATTTTAGTTAAGAGCCGCCTCTGCTAGAGAATATAATTTAATGCATATATTAGACAGCTTTAAAGGGAACTACATAATAAATAGTAAGTCCATTTCAATCCCAACGGTTTTTGGGATAGTTTGGCTGTGTGACAACTACTGACGATATTTGTCCAGTTACCTTATACTCTGAGATACCTCGATCCATTGGCATTGTTTTATATACATCTCCATGCCAATTTAAAATTTTGACATCAGTATTGATGGAAGCTCTGCAAATAACGTTACTTAATTTTACGATGCGGCAAAAGATAAATATACAAATTATCAAAGCGTAAATCACTAAATCAGAACTAGATCGATTTAATAAACAGCTCACTTGATATACAGATCTGTTTTAAACTATGATTCAATCAGGAAAAATCCTGAATACTAATCATTTACATTAAAATATTTGAAACAATACAATGGTGACAGGAGAAAGTATGTACATGCGATATGCCGAATTATAATTGATTGGACATTTTTCGGATTTCCCGTGTCTGTTGAACATAAATATTTACCAGCAAATTATTCAATTATCTTTTTTTCAGACACGCTGATAAATTTAATCTTGTCAGCTTCAATGGGGTCTGATGTATTCGGGAATTTTTATATGTTAATCGTTTAATTCTAGCCGTTTCCAGTTATATAATAATACATCAGTAGATATTACATATTAACATGGAATAAACCGAAGGAAATCGACACAAATTATTGATATTTCTTTCCTTAAACATAAATTAAATAACAAGATATTTTCAATCTATAAGTTTTTTATATGGTATTTTGCAGTACAATTCCTCTTCTTCTATATTTAGCGGACTTCCGGGACGGCGAGAATCGGTCGGCTTGAAGAATAGGCAGGTCAGGTTCAGACTCAGTTCTCTTATATTCTCATTTCGAACGAAGTCGTACCACCGTATCCCCGCAGGCACCTGTTCTCAAAGCTTAGAACACGGTTGTTTTGGACTTTTTTGGGTGCCACGTTCACAAACATAGAACAGCACTGACAGAATGCATGCATTGAACAGGCGGGTTTGGTTTTTTACTTTGTATGGCTTGGAGTCCTAGTAGTACAATAGGTATTATTAATCAAGCTAACACCAATCCTATTCTATTAGGGTGCTATATCCTAACGTTTGGCCTTTTCTAGTGCAAAAGACCAATTCTCCACTGACTCATAACTTATCCAGTTAGTCGAATTTTCAATTCTTCTCCAAGTCAGGATATACAGACGATTTAGATCTTTTTCAATCTACATTTACCCCGCTTCGAATGTGAAGGTATCTTCCTCGCCAGATACTTTTTCGACCATGGTAGACTTTTAGACCTACATAATCTGCCAATCTTTAACTATTAAATTAAATCGTCCAGTGTGTGGTTCATCCTAATTTGGAGGCTCTAATAGAGCCTAGCTTGAAAATAGAGATAGATAGAAATTTCATTTCCCGTAACTTCATCTATCAATGCTACATGCCTGATCGAGTATTGGCGTCCCCATCTCTTTACACTCTTCGGCAATCTCTTCCCAGTATTTCAAGTTCTTCTTACGGGTCTTCCTTCGTTTTATTGGTCGTTAGTATTCACACCGTTCGCTAATCAAGAGCATTTTTATTGACAAGAAAGTTTATATAACATGTAAGCATGTCAATATTGTTTATATGAAGTCACCAAGCTCTAATTTTCATCGTAATCGTTATATAACTCATAATATAAATTGGGAATTTCTGTGGAAAATATTTGTTTAGAAGTTTCTTCAGTCTTCGGACTGCATAATATTTTTGACGTACCGTCCAACATTTCTGATAATAAATACGTTATCTCTAACAAACTGAACAAACAGCACCTAATATCCAACACGTACCTATCTAGGCACGTAATTTGTATCCAAAAAATATTTTTGTTTTTGTAATGTTAAATGTTTATTTCCATTAAATATCGCACAATGCTCTCTTGCTATGTCAATGTATCTCTCCGATCAATAAAAAGGAAATGTACTGTTTATTTGTATTATCATTCTAGTATTGTTTTTTTTTTTTGCAATAAATACGATAAGGAATATCTCGGAAATTCTTTTTATCGCGCTTTTGCCTCCAATGTTTACTTTTTTCATGCTGTTTCGAGTTATTGACTTGTCGTGTGACTCTTACTAATGCAAGAGATATTATAGTTTATGTGTGATTCACTTAATTATATGAGCATTTAGTTATGCTGTGATTCAAAGCATAAAGTTGACTTAATTACGATACAATCAACAATTTACACTGTTCTTTTCAACATTTTTGAAAGAACAATATTATTCTAAACTTCCATTCCTTCTGTGGTTTGATAATAATCATCGCTGCATCACGTGTTAAGAGAACATCTCTGGATACCTTTTCTGAGGAGTAATAGAACTACTTGAAGAAGATGATGCACCTCGTTGATAATTTTACATCTGACTTGTATTATCCTCTTATGGTATATTTTCTTTTTATTTTGAAACAAACTTCGACACAATATGTAGACCAATAACGGGATTTTTGACTTGAGATGAGACATACATACAGTTGAAATAATCGTATGAAGACAGAAAAAAACTATCAAAATAAGTCTTGACAATGCGGATATCAATGTAATATACTCTTGGGTTCATCAATTGTCATCTTCTCACCGTCGAGATGCATTAGCTTCACTTTCGTAGCGGACATGATGAGCAAAAATAACGAAGATAAATGGAATTAAAAAATATTTTATAATTATTCTAATTTTCTTCGCATTATTTATTAAAACTGATAATAGACAGTAAAAAACATAAATATCATAATTAATTAACAGCTAAAAACCCAATAATAAACAAAGATCAAGCTAAATAAATTTAAATATTATATTTAATTTCTTAACGGATTTACCCGGCATAGGAAAAACATTTATTTTATTTGCATTATGATACCAACCAATGAAAGATACACTTAACGAAGGTTAGGTTACTTAAGTTAGGCTAGGTTAGGTTACGTTAGGCAGATATGATATTTCATTATTTTTTTAAAACAGTAAAAAAACTGTAATGTCAATAATTTTGTCATTTTAATTTAGTATTTACACATAATTTATACCATTTACCCTATAAACTGTGTTTCTTTGACAGTAAAACATGTTAGAATAATAATAATAAATACCATGGATTACTTGGACTATCCTGTTTTTTATAACGTCGATGATATATGGCGAAATGTTTGCGGTCGTAAGTCACTTTATCCTTTATAAACTTTTATTATATAGAATTAGCCACACAAATATTTTTATATATACTGCTTAAAGATCAATGATCTCATTTTTTATGAATCTAAACAAACTAAGTAAGAACACAAATTAATTGGTATTTAACATGTCAAGATAATTTAAAATGACACGTTTTTATCTAAAATATGATATTACGATATGATACTTATTTTAATTTCATTAAAACGTATTATTTACGTAATACGAACGTATTGCAGTATTTCATTATGATTTTGCGCACACGGTATAAAATTAATGTGATAGAATTTATTAAAATAAAGCGAAAAACTAACACTTCATAAATGAAAGTCGGCGTAAAAAAACGTGAAATTTACGTCAATTGAAAATGAAATCAAAAAAAATAAATACGTCACGCTTTTGGAGCGTCCATTATGTAGTTTTTTTGGCGGCAGGAAAATGTATTTTTATTATTTGCGCGTCATTTTTGGAGATTCGTCGAAATTTAACGGGCTTACAGAGAACGTAGAAAGATCTCGTATTGGCTCTTCATATTGATTATTAAATTAATTCTCAGGAATAATTTGCTCTTTAATGTGAGTAAGTCACATGTGAAAATATTTTCAATAGTGTGACGTATATTATTAGCATTAGACGCACTTTTAAAAGTTACTTCAAGTGATACAGGTTTTCTCATACTACTCCGTTAATAGAAAAATATGTACAGACATGGCAGGCCTTTTATAAAAAATGAATAAAATGAAGCATGGCGTATGTAAATAAATGTTAAAAATATTTTTTGAAATATGATCCTCCGCGAAGCAAGTAGACGAGCGAACCACGTTTACAACTATATAAACAAGGGATGTGTATTGTGAACAGTGAAAGAAATACACGTCATTCTGTAATAATTAATATGACATAGGATTGATTAAGCATTTTATTAAAAAGATCAACTAATTTGCGTACATTTGAAATTGTATGAGATGACTAAATTACCGAAAATTACTATTATAATACATGTATTTCTTAGCCCCATTCTAGACACTATTGTAGTTTGTATTACTATCTGAAATGGGAGAATACTTCGAGTAAATACGTATCTTTTGCTTACTGGTACACGATTTATTATTTTATTTATGTTAAACTTGATGATAATGTTTTGTAAGATATGTCTGAAGAAATCAAGTGGTAATAAACATGAATTTCTTGCACTGTTTGTATATAAATCTATATCAAACTTTTGCGGTATTTTTTTAACGAAATTATTTAATTTGTATTTTATAGATATATAAAAATAATACAAGATTACTATTGAAAACAGAAGAAATTAATACGAGATTTTAAAAACTACCAATCAATCACAGATGAGAAGCAATTTTACTCTCAACTGTTTATAATTTAGCAATAATTTTCTTTGAAAATATCCGAAAAATGCGAAATCTTAGATTTTCCGTAGTTTTCCTCCTTTCCAGGCTGTATATTTTATTCAAGCTATCGTATATTAGCTATGTCGTCGCCAATATTGCAGGAACACGTATCCCGATTTTCGCTTTAAGTTACTTTGTAAAGTATAGTTTTATTTTTTGCAATCTCTTGTATCATTGACACATAATTTGTCCATATTTTATAAACATCCCAATGATAGTAGAGATTGCAAAAAATAAAAATACATTTACAAAGTGACTTAACCCAGCAAATCGAGTTACATCTTCCTCTAATATTGGCGACGATATATGAATTAAATGCTTTAATATTTTGATTTGGATGTGTCAGTATATTTTATTAGTTGGTTCAGATTTTCTTGCGTTACTATTGTGTTGTCATGGAACGTATTGGTAAAGGTTATATGAAAATTGCATTAAATCGTTGCATAGAAATTGTATGCAGTAGCGCTCCACTATGCAAAATCACAAAAGACTGGCCCGTCGAGTTACATAAATCGAAATAAAACACGTCTTCACGGTTTGTCCGCTGACGTTTCATCGCTACATTATTTCAACGTATAATAATAATATAACGTTTGTCATTAGACGGTTACCGCGAGACGAGGTGAGAAGAGTGGCGGGAGAGGTTTTCCGCTGAACTCCCCGCATCTCGTGACGTATACCCCCCCGCGAGGCTATAAAATGCGTTGAAACCTCGCCACTCCAACTCATTCGCATGGAGTACGCAGTCGAGGCAGTTTGGCACGAGCTACAGCTTTGCTAGGCACCCGCCGCCCCATACTATTTTAAATTCTAGTCAAAGTTGAAAAGGAGTCCGCTCCAAATCGCGTATAAACAGTTCTTATAGATCGCGAACCCAAGTGATAGTGCAATATACGTATTGTATACAAATATAAAATTGTGATAATTTAAAAATTTATAACATTATTTTATTACTCAGTGAAAAAAACTGCTGTGGAAACTGTTTGCATTTTCATTTTGGAACTTATTCAAGAGTGACACTTGTATTGTGTTTTGAAATCTGAAGCAGGACTTCAGAATAACTTTCGTCGATTTGTTATTATAAGAGATTAAGATGGTCGGAAGCAACGGTACTATGATGGCGATTCGGATTGTTCGCAGTAAACTCCGCAAGCGAGAGGAGCACTCGAACACTGTCCACCCCGCCGACGTGATCCTCCAGGCAGCTCCGGTTCAGCCAGCAGAACCAGTGGCCTTCCGTCAAGCTCCGCTTTGGCAATTTCCGCCCCCTCTGCCGACACCCTATGTGTACACTAATGATCAGGTATGTCAAAATTCTTTGTACTTACTTCACCTTCCATCAATTTACTTGTATAACAAAATATCCAAAACTTTTTAACACACACTCTCAAACGACATGAACATATTGTATAACTCACTTTTTTTACACACAAATAATGCATTGTATTCATATGTTATCGGGCGAATTTTACAATATGAATTGAATAAAGTTACTTGTAACTAAGTCAGATTTCACTTGCGTGCAAAATTTTATGAATTATTCTAACTGTTTTTGTATAGGGTCAAAGCCTTGTGCAATTAATACTAAAAAAAAAAACGATTGAAAAATATGGGTGCATTGTGTAAAAACAAACAACCATTAGCCGCACACACATTTCTCTCTTTATGACATGTTTGTCATGTGTATTTGCTCAGCCATTCACGATACGACGATGAAATATGATTCGTTTACCGTATTGCAGAAGGCAAAATGTATCATTTATTATTGTTTTAACAAAATCAATTGTATTAAAACTAACCAAGTACACTATTATTAAAGTTTATTTTAGCTAAATACACCTTTACAATATACAGTTTGTAATTAATTGTCATAATTAACCAGCCATTTTAATTGGGTTTCTAATGCATTTAAATCGATTGAATTGTTTATTCATTCTCTTATACCCTTGGATGTGCATTTGACATCGATCGCTTATTGCCTCGCATTTGTAAAATATTATTATAATAATTATGCGTGACCCGTGGACCGAACACTGCATACTTCCTGTGAATTATTATTTAAAACACAGTTACGATACTTCCATTGTTTATAGTCAGATAATTTCTTCCAAAGAACTATTTTTAATAAGCTGAAAAATGTTTTACTGATAATGTTTTCAATTTCATACTACTTTAACGTTGTGCATTATTTATAGTTTCACATTAAAACGAGGCTAAACAACATTGAATTATTGCTGTGTAACACTAATATTTTTAAAAAAGTATGTTTTACCATCTGAGTCAATCAATACGATTTCTAGTAATAGGTACTTGAAATGCATTTGTTGCCAATCGTGATTAAAAAATATCACGTTTATAATATTATCGGCAAATAAATAATAATATTCTTGCATTGATAAATCATTGAACGTGATTTTTAGTAGACTTTCATGCAAAAGTATTGAGTATTCATGACAGATTGGCTCGTATTTGGCAAGCACGCTCAACGAATTGGAAAGTAGGTTGTCCCAAATCTTTGTCGTGTCGAAAATAGGAACCGAATAACGTTTTTTTTTTTTTGCTCACATCGACGCTAATTTAACGACACTCAATGATTCGGAGTTGCACGAAACAAAATAGAAATCGGTTTGCTATTACGGGGCTTAATTACAAGTTTTTGACTGTTTCGTAATATCATTTTTTGTTTGCATTCAAATAGGCCTCGTAGAAAGGCGAGAAAGTTTCTGAAATCGGTCATCCGACACTTTTTCTGCCGATCAAACTTTTGTATGGATATACGGGTTTTTTAATGGCGTAATATTATGTATCCCTCATGTAAAAGTAGTTCGTGCCGCTTAAAAGGGTTAGAGAAAGCGTTAATGCACTTTGAACGGAACATTCAGAAGGGGAAGATGCACTTTTGAAGGGACATTGAACCCGGTGATATTTGGCGCGTGTTTTTATTACACCAATTCATATCAATATTAATGCAACCATTATTTTAAACATCTTGGTTTTAATCAAATCACTCTGAATTCAAAACAATTTAAACAGTATAATATAACAGCCAAAGCAATGTTTTTTTTTTATATAAAAAAATAATCAAAACAAATATTGACATCTAGCGGATTTAAGTTGTACTTCTTTACTGTAAGTTTTATACAAGTAAATTAACAATGTCTAATGATTATTTTTTCTTTTTTTTTATAGGATACACTCATGCAACCGATCGGCAACGAGAGGGCGAGTTTCCGAAACCTCCGCAAGAATATCGGAGGGCGCTGGAAGCGAATGGTGAAGAAGAAGCCTGAACAAGAAGTCTATACGATACCTCCCGAGCTGAAACCTCAGCTGAAATCAATCTACGTCTACTAACTCAATTACTCCACATGATATTAGGAGGTGTGATAGGCCGACGACAAATCACTTGTGACTTCAAATTCGATGTATTCAACTGTCTCGTGCATAGCTAATAAGTTTTGTAATACTTTCTTTTTAGTATACTATAGCGTGTCAGGTATTACTGAAAGTCTGCAATGGATATTGATTTTCATGCAAAACTGTTTTATTTATGGTAATAATAAATAGTAGCGTTAGAAGATAATTAATTATTAAACAAATACGCCTATATGCGTTCAATAAGCGTAGATTGTTATAATTGTGTAATATTGAAGATTTACCGATATCTTTAATTTGGGCATGAATAACAGCCTCAAAGTATAATATGTACCGCCACCGACATTTTAACCGTTATATGGAAAATTCATGTTTATAATTCATCAAAAAAAAATGTGATGAATTTTATATAGAATCTATAATGTGAAAATGTTCCTGTAAATGTTTAATAATATACTTTCTTAGGTGGTCTTACGACATTCAACAACTATTCTGTAGAAAAAGTCATTATTTTAATTTATTGATCAAAATGTCATCTTCAATTTATTTAAAAAGAGGAGCTTGGAGTGCTTGAATTAAAAATCGTCTTTATAAGCAATCATTGATAAATTGTAATGACCATAATGAAATTTAGTTTGTAATTGAAAGTCTGTTATATTAGAAAACGCGGTCGCGCACATAGCAACGATGGGCCAATAATGTTAATTTTAATGTAATCGAGTATTATTTTCGCACATTCACATGAGGCCTTTATATTCGATATATGGAGGCAAAATTTGTAATAATATATTTTACATTGGACAAAATCATAGTTTTGATGCACCACAAATCGTGAAAAATTATTTAATTTTGATAAATACAAAAATATCCTCCAATAAACCATTTTGATTACGTTTGTTTTGAACTATCATTAAGAAACAACTATTTTTGTAATCCTTCTGAATCATACAAATATTTATCGATTGTATTTTATCAATTATTTAAAATAAAAACAAAAACAGATCTGTAAATATGTATAAACTCACCTTTAGTTCATTTCTTTTCTGTAGCTTTGTGCTTTTTACTAACCCTGGTATTTTTTTTAAATGTCTAAAACCTGTAACAATGTAGTCTCATTCTTTGAAAAATCAAAATGTGATCAAATTGGTTTTTAAATACAAAAAATGTGTAAAAAACATATAACGGAATTTCCAAATATGTAATTTGAGTACTTGATGTACCCTTACAATCAGCCATTGTCAATCCACTGTCTGATAAAAACCTCCTAAAGCATATTTGTCAAGGCGGTGGACTAGTATTTCACAGAGATATTCAATAAAGGTGATATATCACTATTTATTATGTTATTTTATAGGTTTTAGTATTTGAAGAAAGAAAGAATTTAGCTCATATTGAGCCTCTGTTAGGGAGACGTTAATGTATGCTTGACCTAGAATAAAGTCAGCCATTTTTTTTTTGAGTAATGTAATGTTACAGAGGTGAATCAGGAGGCGAATTTTATTATGAAAGGGTAGTAAGTCTCAATTTAATTTAAACTTGGACACCAATATTGATTTTGTTGAATTATAATATTACTATATATTTGGCAAATGAAATAAAAATGAAAATTTTACAATGAAACTTATATTTTTTATTCCAAAACCTTTTTATCCTATACCCAAATTCAAGCAAAACATCCACCACTTCAAAAAAATATGAACACTTGTGATGCTATGCGGCAGTATAGCAAGACTTGGCAAGATGCCTTCGATAAACCTTTATAGTTATATGTTTATATAACTTTATGTCTTTATAGAATGTGTTAACATTCATCCTTAAAAATAATAGGATTCTACGATGATATTTTCGACGCATTTACTATATATGGGGGCATAGATACTCTGTAATGTCAATGGATGAAAAGGAATGTTTGGCTGGCTCTAAAAGACAACTATCTGTAGAGGAACAGAGGAATATCACATATCTTGATCCATGATGAGGGCTTGGAATTACCTGCTACCATGTTAACTTTCCATGTTTTTATGGTGTTTATCAAAGAGTGAAATTTACTAGTACATACCTACCTTATGGTGGATACTAGAAAATTGTTCGTATGGTAAGTAGTATTTTTTATATGCAAGATCAAATGTAAACATGTCAAATTCATGTGGATAGAATGAAAACAAAAACAAAACAAAACAAAACCAAATTAGATGGTTGTCTAGATACATAATCTTGACCCTATAAATATAATATAATATGAAAAAAACACAAATATTCAGGAAACACGTAGTAAATTAGTTCATTGACCCAAATAAAACAATTCGTCGATTGCGGAGAGGATTATAGGGCATTATGATAAAGAAATGATAATATGTAATCGTAAAGATGTATATGGAATAAGTTGAGACTATAATTATATAAATATAAACAAAATATAAATAATAATGAAAATACTGGCCATCTATGGATCAATTTTTAATACATAATAAAAAAAAGTGTATACTGCCATCTAGCCATTTTAAGTAACATTTTAAAATGGTTAAAATTGAATATAAAAATAGCATATAGTTTAACGTTACTCATATAGATGGCAGACATCTCTTTGCGCCATCTGACGTCAATTTATTACACTGTGTCTTAATATTTCCAAAATTATTATTTCATTATACATATGACTGCTGTTTTTTTTTCAAAAATATAACATATTTGATAAAATAATACAATATAACAAAGCAAATCATTATTATTGGATATATTTTTAAAGGAGAATAAAGATTAAAATAACGCCAAATTAATAATATAAAATAATTGACGACAAAAAAAATAACGTAAGTCCAATCTCTTTATTTTTGAATTTCTGAAGGTATTTTTATAAAAGAAAGTATTGAGTTATTTTTTTGTCTGTGGTATTAAAAACTATTTATTATAATTTAGCATATATATTTCATTCAACATGATTTTTTTCAATAGTAATTAATATTTAAGAACACTCACATAAAGTGACAAAAATAATCGAATCAACAAATAGAATTCCATCACAGAGGATAGTAAATTGAACTATTTGAAATCATAAACATAAATTAATCTATACAGATTTCTTTTTTAGAGAATCCAAATTATTTTAATTAATAAATATTATTTATATAGTAAAATAAGATGATAAAGATGAACACAATCTAATGAATTGTATGTCTCCATGTTTACCATATACAAAAAAGGACAATATGTATAATTAATTTCATTATACCATACTAATGATAATTGATATTATATAAAATTAAACTCAGTCCGATTTTTTGTTGTTGTTGATAGTTTATAATAATCTAAAAACATAATTTGAATGCATTAATATCTTTTTTTTTAGGTAATGGTTAAATATTGTTGATAACGATATAAAACTGTTTTACTGCGAAATAAATCTCCCAGCAAATAGAAAGTGTTAAATAATGACAGAGCTTTTTTCTTTCCAGTTGTTTGTACTTGCACTAAATTTAGAAACATAAATATAAAGAGTTTGTTACGTGAACACATCTGTCTGGGATTTGTTGTTGAAGCTTGTTCGTTTTCAATTGCAAAAAAGCCTCCCGAGATGTGAAATTCACGAACACTTGTAGGCGTCGCGACGCCCAAACGAAATACCGTCGCCCGGAAGTTTCGTTGCAAACGCTAATGGCTGGTGACTCTCATAGCTTTTAACCAATTAACGTCCGGTCGCGATATTTATATTGCTTAATCATTTACATAAAATAAATTCATTTCGAGATATTTAAGTCGTTTTAATTTCTATAAAAAAATCAATTTCCAGCTTTTTTTCTATTATATAGTTATTTTACAAAAAACTTTTTTATTTTACTTAGGCCTAATGGTTTATTTTTTTTCTAAAAATACAGAACTGAATGCCTATAGGGCTTGAGCAATTGTGTGATAAGCGATTCTCATGAAAAATAATCTGTCAAGACATCTTCACATTGTGAAGATCCATATACTCCACTTTCGGAGTGGATATCTTCGTGGTAAAAAAAATGGTTTATATTCTGCAGTGCTAAAAATATATTATGTATTGGCAAGGTAAATTTACTATTACTTACAAAATACGTAAGTAATTTTTACAATATTATAATAATTTGATATCATAATTATTATAATATATTATAAGGTGCAATACCATCTATTTATGTTTATTTTAACAATTATAGTAATATAACTTTAGTTTTAGCAATCGGTACTAAAATAGTTTATTGGTTGTTTATAATCGAAGATAAATTAAATTATATTGGTTTACGCATTAAAAGCTAGATGTCACTGCTAAATAGTTTAATAATTGAATTAATTAATTAGGTTGTATTAAAAGCTATCAACCTGGCCAGTTATGATGTTACATGCTTATGAAGTTCAGATTATTTGTAGTAAAATTAATCTTGTCTGCGAGGAATGGAGTGAGTTAAGCGGAGTCATCTCACATAAAGTCATAAACAAACATGTAGTATTTGTTTTTAGTGTCCTCTGCATTTTGGAGTCGAAATGAGACATTCAGTCTTGTCACTACTGTGCAACGAGTTGATGACGAATCCATGTCACCTGGTAATGGATTAAATCTTTTAAAGTCAATTCTGGTCAAATCCGTTAAAGTGAAACACAAATTACTTCTGCATGGAATGCTTTCCAAAATCCATTATGTAAATAATTTTGCAGTCTATAATGTGTGATTATTCTCAGTTCAGAACTGGGAAAGCTATAACATGTACATTAATTTTAAAGATAAGACCATAATATTTTATTTTATATAGTGGAAACATGACAAATTATCAATTCAAGCACCATAGAATAATTACAAAGATAAAACATTTGTCATATACAAACTATATGAGAAGAAAATTAATTTATGATAATAAGTAATAAAATCTATACATGTAATGTATAGAAGAGAAAATAAAACAAAGAGAGCATGTCTAGTAAGTAAGACAGGTCCCATTTTAAACATTTATAAAATAACATCAGTCTATACTCACCCTCATGATGATGAATGACTTCGATTGATGTAAAGGAGATATAAGAATGGCTATGAAACTGATGTCAGTTCTGCTCTACGGTTGTGAAACGTGGCACCCAACAAAGGCCTACAACCGTAAGCTTTGAGAACAGTTGCCTGCGGCGGATTTTGGGCATACGGTGGTATGACTTCGTTCGAAATGAGAAGATAAGAGAACAGACCATGCAACCAATTATCACTGACAATGTGAAACTGCGATGCTGGGCTTGGCTCGCTCACATATTGCGGATGAATCAAGAGAGTCTGAATCTGACCTGCCTATTCTTCAAACCGACTGGTTATCGGCGTCCCGGAAGGCAGCTAAACACTATCTATAGAATGTATTCGGCGGAGTTGCAAGATGTAGGTAAGTCCTGGGAGGACGCAATAATACTGGCGGGCGACAGAGATTCTTGGAGGCGGCAAGTGGTGGCCATATGCTCCACCTAAGGAGCAGATATGGGAGAATGTATCAACGGATTATAGTGAATACATTAAATGTGATTAATATGATAAATAAAATAGATAAAGAATTGTACGTTTAAATTTTTAATATGTGCATTTTAGAAATTAGTTATTGGCATTGGTTATAAACATATTTTGTGCAGGTTTTTATGTGTAAGAAAATCAATCAACTAATGAATAAAAAATAATAAAAAAAAATCGTTAAAAATACGAAAACATATTTAACGTGAAAGCTCCACAAATATGAAGCCTTCACGGATGCTTTTCCATATTCCTATCATCTTGTGTCTCACTCTTTTGGCGTCTTCTATTGTTTTTCCCAGACGGCCGGCGTCGATTTTTTTCCTCAAAGAGGAAAACAAAGGTAAAGAGCGACAGTAAGTATGTAGTGTGTGGAGTCAAATCAGCGTTCCTTAAATATTTATTCTTTTTTGACCTAAAAAAATCAATGGTTGTAGAAGTTTTATTGCTGGCTTAATTTTGCAAATAAAATTTATATGGTAGTGTGATATATCTCCCTGACAGCGTAACGGTTAGTGCGCCTCAAAATCCAGGTAATGCGTGTTCAATTCCCACATCTTTCAAATTGAAACAAAACCAAAAAGGCAGGAATGGGTGCCCATTAGGTTGAGTAATTTTTTGTATTATAAGCATTTCTTGTGAAAAAATATTGTGTCAAGACATTTGTTTACATTACGAAGTGTCATATATTCTCGAAGTAGATATCTTCATACTGTATAGACGATATGCTGCACTTTGGGAGCAAACATAAACATTAAGAAAAAAATGAGAAAAAAAGTTTACTTCGGCATAGAGAAAATCTGTTATGATCTTTCTATAATTATTATGATTAGCAAAGAAACGAAAGATGCTGCTTAAAAAAACGGTTCCATGACAACTGCACACATGACAAGTGCTCACATGACATCTGCGCACATATTGAAGTGTACCTATACTATAATTACGTAAATTAAGTATAAAATGTCTTAATATTATTTTCTGTGTTAGTGTGAGCATTTCAATGTGTGCGCTAATGTCATGGGAGCACTTGTCATGTGTGCAGTTGTCTGGTTACCTAAAAAACACATAAAATATCACTTAAATTAGTTCTATGGGCTCGCGTACGCGGTAAAGTTATACACATGCTTACCAATTTGGAATAACTTTTTAGTTTATTTTGTTCGTTGTATGGAAATAGAAGAGCATTTTTTATAATTCGGCATATACAATTCGATTTATTTTATGATGTTAGTTGAATTGATCGGAGTTAAAGAATTTAGTATTAAAACGTGCGCGCATAAAAAAGTAACCCACTAATTAAAGTGCTGATAGTTTCATGCATGAGTGGGAGAATTATCTGCCAAGTGAGATGTGTGAGATACTCGTGCTTAGTTCCACGTCTTTGCATGCTTATTCTTATTATTATAATATATATTTTGGGTTCAAGCAAAAGAAATTTGTTTCCGTTTTAGTAACCCAACATATTTGTTTTATAATTGACTGAGTATTTTTATAATTAATTAGGTTAAACCCAATAGATTGATGATATTTTTTTTTTTTTTAGTTAATTCCATTATATTAGGGATTTACTATCACTAATGATAGTTATTA
>JAGVSQ010003009.1:0-22859 GCA_022683975.1 Rhyacophila evoluta | reverse complement strand
TCTGGAGTCAGCTTAGTTATCTCCATGCGCCATTTAATATTAGGAAAAAACATGTGTGTGTATGTAAGAGAAAACACCTTTAGTCGACGCGTCCCACCTACTCTGCCACTCGAATTATTTTTTTTGCATATATATGAAACATGAAAACTAAGAATAGTAGTATTTGTGATTATTCTGTTTATTTTTTTTACTTTGCCCAAGTGTCACCGTCTTATTATGTGCTAATAATTCAAGCGGAAATACCCTGTGTATCCTTCAAGAGTTCGTCGGCATTCAAGAATCGCAATGTATAGAAGAGCCGGTCAAACGTTATTTGGAGATCCTCGAAAACTTCGTCGTATGGCTTAATCAACGAGGATTTCAAGAAGACACTGCAGCAGTATAAATACCTGTAATTTGGTTAAATACAATAAATTTCATCATAAATACCTGCTAATTAAATAATAAAATGCACTTAAATAATAAAAATATGAATGAAAATTATTTAGAGGTTTTAAAAAAATTCGCTTTGTTTTAAGAGTATTTTGAATTAAAAATATTTCTGGGACGAATTATGCTCGTAAACCAAGGTTCTAATGTGGTATCAATATCGTAATGTGGGGCTATCCGAGTCATTCACAAGAGGTGTAAAAAAATTAACACCGACGATGCGGCTCCGTCGGTCGTGGACCGGCGCCGACGGCCGGTGAAAGTTAACTGTTGTTTGCGCCCGATACAGAATCAATTCGAATCTTTATAGTTTCTTCATTAAACATGTCAGTTTACCGCAGATCGTGAGTGCGCGCGCACGCAGGTTGTATCGCCGACAGCGTCGAAGCCTTCCACCACGTGACGCGAGTGCAGTCTCGACAAAACACAACCTTTGACAACTTTCGCAGTGCACTGTATTCGTATACGGACTTCTGATAATTGAGCATGCTTAACCTCTGCTGTGAGAGATTGTTTCATTTAGAAAGTGACGAGCTTTTTTGTGTCATCTCTTAAATGTGTTAGTGTTTTTATATTATTTTTGTTTCTACAATGTGTGACATTAATATATTTTAAGTGACGTGTTCTTCAACTAAATACAACAATAACATAAAAAAATCTTTTTTACATTATTACAATCTAAACGTATCTTTTGTAGATCAATTTTATGACATTTTTATAGTATCAAAAAAAATACGAAACACTTCGATCAATTACTATAATATTTTAAACTATTATAATCTATCACGTATATAAAGTAATGCTTTTATATTAAAAATAACCTTCATTTACTAAAACTAAATTAAAAAACAAAACTATCTAAATTGTAGATATCTTTTTCTAATACTTCAAAATCATCACATTAATATTATAGTATATTAAATATCATAATTACGTCCACAGCAATTTCTGTCTAAGTAAACTAAAGATTTATTTTTTAATTTATTAGAATTTAAAATTTATTTCAGTTAATGTCATTTGTAAAATGACAGTAATTTTAAATTAATAATAATCATTTTTTCGCCAATTTATTTCTAATGATTAATATTGAAAAGTTTTACATTAAATATATTGGTTTTAGAATTAAAGTTAAGTAACGTTAAAGTAATTATTTATTCGATTTATTGTTACGATTTGAAATATTAAACATCCAAATTCAATTTATAAAAAAATATATGAGGTGATATAATCGAGAATAGTTAATTTATTTCATGATATTTTCTTGATAATGGCAAAGTTATAATTATAATTTAAGTCAGGTTAAAGACAGTAGAATGAAATATTGGCACGGTTTCTTAATTTATTTTATTTTAAGGTGTTGGGTGACTTAGAATATATTTTCCGGATGCAAATTAACGATAGCTGTTTATGTAAACGAGGTCAACAAACGATGTCATCAAACGTTTTAACACGATGCCTAAAAACATATCAATTACAAAAGATACATATATATTTTGCATACTATTCCATTGAAAACAACAAAGAGCCTGTAGATAATATTGACTGTGGAAAGGGAAAAGTACGTAACGTACATTGAACAAATTTTACTGGAGGCACAAAAAAGTTTAAAATTATTTTGAGCCAAAGCCAAAGTTAGACACAATCTTTAAGTGCATAAAAACTAAAACTGGTGCTTTATTTATTCAATGTGTTATTTATTTAATAAGTCATTAAAAAGAAAAAGAGTAAAATTGACTAGGTAGAAGCCTTTTTTCTAGATCTCTAATTTGACAGACGATCTTTTTTTCAAATTTAAAAGCTAAATCTTGAGCTTATACTCTTTTGGTTGTATTCATTCCGATAATCGAATAAAAGCTTCTAACTTCTTCTTTCTACAAGTCGATATTATATGTGAAAAAAATAGAGGTTAATTTTTTGCGTACGAGGATTGGTTGTCAGCCATTAACCTAACATATTGAAAATTCACTGATGCATTAATTTTTTATGGACCTATTTGTATTATTAAATTTGACTCCAGTATCTCCATGGCGACATTTTCTACAGTTAAAAAACAAATATAATAATATTTCCTTATGTCATATTTACGTATAAATAAATAAATAATTAATATATAAAATATAAATAATAATAAATAAAATTTCGTTCCAGATGCTTTGTGTTAATTTTCTTCATAAAAAATAAATTAAAATGAATTTTAATCCTTGAATAATATTTAGTGCAGTGTTAAAAGGAATGATAGAAACTTAAAAAAAAGCCTTCTGTGATTGTTATTAGTGCCTAAATTGGATTGTCCGAAGATATGGTTGTTACGCCGAATAAAATGGACCACAAGATTGGAAAGAGAAAGGGCTCTTGGGACTCTAAGGTAAGATTAACTAAGTGATTAATGCTCTAATACAAATAATGAATGTCTGTATTTCTCTACAAAATATTTAATTATGTCTTTATACTGCCCTGATAAGTAAAAACACTTATTTACTTATTTATCTTCGTTTCTTTTTATCGAATGATTGAAAAATGAGGTGACCTTGTGACTGTCGCATATGGTCTAAAGCAGGGTTTCTCAAAATATGTTCCATAGAAGACCTGCATAACAGTTTGGGAAGCCCTGGTCTAAAACAAGCATAGATATAAGAGAGATATGTCAGCATAGTCGTTTTTTTTCATTAAATATGAAACGTGTTAATTGGTATCAAAAGACGTTAAGTCCACTGAATGACAATCGAGTCGAAAAAATTGCAGTTTTTACGTATATTGTAAAAAAAATGAACGTGAGGTGTGAGAATTTGTTAAATGATAGAATCTAGTAACCATGGTGTATGCAAAAAAACCTGGAGCTATTCTTCCGATGCAGCATCTAAAAAATATTTTTAATTTGGACTTAAGTAAACTTGGACTTGAATTAGTTTGAACAATATTGTGATGTTTACACGCGAGTATATGAGACGAGAGTGGACTTTTGTGGGTTTGAAGTACTCTATTAAACGTTTTTAAAATATATTTTTTGGACACTTGTGGACACTTTTAATTACTCAAGACTAACACTTAATCACTTGAGACAATCACTTAATCAATTAAAACACCATCTTAATCAAAGATTGCATTACTATGTCATTTTGAGCTAAAAGTGGAATTAGTCACTTTGCACGCCATCGATGTATGAAGTGGAGATAATATTAGTATGTTCGATTATGCATTGGAACAATTAACATATTTATATATTATTTGAAATTCATATCAAATTTCTTTATAATTAGACAAGTCTATGTATTAATATATAAATATTTCACCTACTTAATGTATCCATATTTTTATAATATTTATTGTAATCTAAGCCTTTGGATTATTCTCTAATATCAAAAAATGAACACGTCTTGATATCATTTTACGTCACATTTAATTATTTGTAAATTTAAATTTCGATATTTGAAAGAATGCTGCTATTCTATATAAGAGCTGTTATCCATATATTGTATATTTTAAAATATATTATTGATGAGTTGTTTATGATTTAAAGAAATTTTTAATTTCTTTACTCACCAACCCACGCCCATTTTATGGGCACAAAAAAGCTGTCATGTAGAAGTTTTTATGAGGCACAACAATCGTACATTAAAACTGGTTTTATTATAAAAATACTCGCCGCCTGTTTCTACTTATGTTTCATATCGAAACAAAGAATGAACGTGAATTTGCAGACAAAATAGAAATCCTTTTAATGTCGTTGTACTACCTATTCTTATGTTGAGTTAACACTTGAACAGTGCTTGAAATGTCATTTAAGGTACATATTATAGCAGAATATTACAAATTGAGAAATATTTATAGCTATAGTATTTTTATATTCACAATTAAATCCAGTCTTCCCAGTTATGTGCCCCACTCCCTTCCTGTCCACTTTCTTTTAAATTATTCGTTCCATACATAAAGCTTCAAGAAAACAATCATATCCACCACCCACTACGTTTCCCGCATCTATTATTCGTATACCGTGGTGTAACGAAGATTAGGCGCTCATCACGTTGGCTGACGTGAAATAGTCTGCGTATGATTCAAACCCTGTTGAAAAGAGATCTTTAAAATTTCACAGTTTTTTAATATGTCTCCCCGGTAGTGTAGATGGTAGCGTGCGCGTCTAGCAATCCGGGGAATGCAGGTTCGATTCCCCATCTGTGAAGACGTTTTGACAGATTATTTT
Organism: Rhyacophila evoluta; assembly: GCA_022683975.1. Taxonomy (NCBI): domain Eukaryota; kingdom Metazoa; phylum Arthropoda; class Insecta; order Trichoptera; family Rhyacophilidae; genus Rhyacophila; species Rhyacophila evoluta. Next base: position 18,232 of record JAGVSQ010003009.1, on the reverse strand, counting down.
TTCAGTCCTCTTTTGGGGTGGATATCTTCACATTTTGTAGACCCATATGAGCCACGTTGGGAGCGAACATGGTATAAATATATAAATAGAAGAAAATCTTTTGTAGAAACCAAGTTACAATTGTCAACTTTTACGACAAATGGTCGAACCGACTTATGAAACATAGTTCTTTCAACTGAAATATGGTGACACTCTCAGTGGATCTGATTGGAATCTTGCAATTTGCTATGCATGTAAGTAAGACATTCTCCAAGACCAAGTTGACAACGTTGGGAATACCGTTTAAGAACTGAAGGAGAAAACACTTGAATTAAGTCCAGATCACTAGTACCACTAGATATGTACATTTTCCTAAAAACAGCATTCATGTGTGCATCGTCACTCATCACGATATTTCACTGTATATATAATTGTATCAACTACTTTGTGTCATGCTTAATCTACAAAATAAACTTATTATGTAATCAGTATAATATATGATACAATTTTATTCAACCATATCCTGAAAGGGGTGATGTTGAACATGAAAAAGAAAATATATCAATGACCAAATGAAAAAAATACGATTTTAGATATTTTTAAGCTACGTACTTTTTTATTCTTCAAGCTCATTTATCTGTTCGAAAGACTAACAATTATAAACATCATTACCTACTAACATCAATGCTCTTCAATTAGTATTTTTTTATTTCGATGTAGACTTGAAAATTTTCTTTGAACGAGCAAACTTGCATTCAACACATTTGCGCACTAGACCAAATGATATATTAATTAAAAAAAACGGTTTATGATGTTTTTATGTCAGCAATTTGGCACAACGTTCGCATATATTTTTTTATTGATGTTTTTATTTCCATTTAGTATCTGAAATACAATCCTTAAAACTGTTAACAGTATCACGCTATGGCTAAGAAGCGCAATTGTGCAAAGTTTTTCAGAGCGTCTTTGGCATATTTTCAATGATTTATGACATGCAAATTTTCAACTTTCTAGCCCTTTTGAGAATTTTATATCAGTATATAAATATATCCAGACCGAGGAATAGCCATTGTCCCTACAACAAAAGTATGCGACCTCGAATACGCAGATAACGGTGCAGTAAATATTGAGCAACTAACTACGTTGGGGCTATTCAGGAAATAACTGAGAGGCTACACACAAATTTGTCTCGCAATTGTTTAAAAATCAATGCGAAAAAGACGAACGTCATGTGCAATCATGCCTACCCGGATCCTAATTATCCTCTGACCAACAATGGACATCGAGAGTGTTGACAGTTTTAGATTCCTAAGGGTACACATTACGGGAGATGGCACTTTGCAAAATGAGCTCGCCATTCGAATAGGAATTGTTCGAGCAACCTTTAATTCCAAGTTATACAAGGTAGAAACCAAATGCCGCGTGTTCAATGCATGCATTCTGCCAGTGTTTTAATATGGTTCTGAAACATGGCACCCAAGAAAGGCCCAAAACAACCGTATTCTAAGCTTTGAGAACAGGTGTCTGGTGCATACGCATTCTGGACATACGGTGGTATGACTTCGTTCGAAATGAGAAGATAAAAGAACGGACTACGCAGCCACTTATCACTGACAAATTGAAGCTGCGACTCTGGACTTGGCTCGGCCACATATTGCGGATGCCTCAAGAGAGACTGAATCTGACCTGCCTATTATTTAACGCAACCATTCATCGGCGTTTCGGAAGGCCACTAAAAACTACCCATAGAATGTATTCGGCGGAGTTACGGGATGACGCAAAAATAATGGCGGGTGACAGGGATTCTTGGAGACGGGACGTGGTGTCTATATGCTCCACTTAGCGAGCGGACATGGAAGTAGAAAAATAATATAAATATCATAACACGTGGAAAATATTGACGAAATAATTCATTTGTTTTATCAAAAGGCACCCATCGCACTCAGGCGCTCTTGTGCGGTGCACAACCTAGAGATTAATTAGCACAGTGCGGCCCTGACGACAACGAAAATTCGTCTTCAAAATTTTGTTTTTGAGAAACATCGCCAAATTGTAATAGTAGGCGATGCCGCGAATAGAGAAACTAAAGTAAAACTAATTTTAAATTGTCGAAATGATTTCAAAAATGAAAAAATAGTAATTAAGATTAAATCTCACCTCTTTGGTTAGTTGTATGTACATATTATTGAGTTATGATAAAGACATGATTTTTTCTTCATGTGAAAATACACTGACAATTCGTAAATTTATTACCATTGATTGTACTGGATCGTGAGACTCGAAGTGAAAATCATTAGGTACGAATCAGACGTGCGTTTATCAGGTGGATAAAGATGGACTATCGGTTCTTTTTAGAGGTGTGTAGAATTTAAATATCGAATACTTGTACCCAATATTTAATTTGAAAAGTAATCGATACTAATGATTACTTATGAGTTCTTTTTTATTAAGTATGATTACTTTTTAAATAATCGGCTACTTTTTGTAATTAGTACTCTTTAAAGTATCGGTTGCTTTTGAAACTCGTGAGACCTAAAAAAAATCTCGCGATAAAACTCCGGAGAAATGTACAAAAGTAGAATTTTGAATATAGTAATACAGACCCAATTCCCAATTATGTTGTTTACAAAAATGAATGAGTACAAAAGTTCTCAATACCTGGTACCGGTTACTTACGAGAAAAGAACCGGTACCGCACATTACTAGTTCTTTTAAATATCAGTATGTAAGTCACGATGCTTTCCATCCAAGTATAGTTAAGAATTTTAAATTAGCAATTTAAATTGATACGACATTTGTTTCAACCAGCGTGTGATTCAAATTAAACCCTTTTTATTCAAATGGCAGAATATTAAATTATTTTTATTTGCATTAACTTAATAAATTAATATTAGGTTGGGTATACTTTGACTCAAGCCTAAAATGATGAAACGGTTACGTCCTTTTGTCTTTCTGTGGTCAATATTATCAAACATTGTATAAAAGAAAATTCATTTTGTTTCCCACTTTTTTCTTCTTTGTTTTTTGTTAAAATAAAGACAAGTCGCTTCTTCTTCCGATGTTGGAAAATTGATTCAAAACGCATATTTTCTTCTTCAATTTACTTTCACAAGTTAACCTAACCTATCGTGGTATTTTCACTTAGTCTAACCTAACCTAACCTATCGTGATATGCATGATAATCAGTAATCAATTACAATATGCATCAAAATATCGTTTGATTGGCAGCCATTTTCATAGAAAATAATCTATCAAACTCTAAATTTAACGTTCATATACTTTTTTTTTTACTTTTTTAGCAAAATTAATTGTTTTAAAAGCTGGACTGGTACATTTATTTATTTTTTTATCAGAAAACTTTTTATCTCAATTGGTAGACATTTTTTTTTATTAAGCAGTGTTTAAGCAGCAGTCGATCTAAAGTTTGCTGATTTAATGCTATAATTGAATAATGTTGAAGTGCATGGATTTGTCTTGTCAAGGCTTCCATTGTAATTATTAAAATAGTTTAAAAAATGCACGAGCTTGAATCAATTAAATGATTCGGGCTTCAAAGGGTTAAGCTTGATCGTTATAATTCCCACGAATGAAATTAGTAGGCCCCGTTTCTTTTTGATACCATTATGATCACCTTTAACACTGCGCCATGATATCTGCCGCACAAGAATGAAAATACCATAATCTTATTAAAGTTTTACCATATCCGTTTCGACATAGCTCATTATTTTCTCACTATTATCAATTGTATTGAATGCATCGCTTCGATTTCTCACTCGAAAGTGTTTTCTGCCATTAATAAATTAGCATTGTGAAACTAACAAATCAAGTCTATTGTATTTCGAATTGATTATTTTATATATTTCGCTTTGGAAAATTTGTGAGAGTGCGTGTCTTCACATAAATTCTCATGCACATTTCCCGGTTTTCCTCTTCTTCAAGATTAATTTTGCAAAGACATTTGATTAAACTTGCTATCGGTATCCTTAGTAATCATCTTACACCTCGTCCATGTACCAGTATATCCCATTTTTCTAATTAATTAAAGACAATGTTTTTTTACAGCTAAATTGGAATATAACACTACACTAGTTAAGTTTCAGTTGCATATAGTAATCCTAATTGTAAGGAGAACATCAAATTAATAATAGGAATGTAAAATTATTATCTCGAAATTGATCCTTAAGACTGATCTATAAAGCATTAAACCGACCTACTAAAATTACTAATTCACCGAAAGCGATCGAAATGTCAATCTTTCAAATCTTAAACTGAAAAATTTAAATCTTAAGCAGGAGGATTATTCATCTCATTAATTAGTCAAACATTTTTTTTACTATAACCACTCCAAAACACAATGTGAAAACCTCCCGCCACGAAAGCGGAGGATATGGATCTCCAACATGTCTCGACAGATTATTTTTCACAACTTATTTTTTTTACGGCGCATCGTGACTCCGCGCTGACCACGCTGACTCCAGACTAGAGATTGTGATCGAGAATTCTCATCTCGAATTTTCAGTTTTTTTGATTGTTTTTTCTCGAGAAATTCTTCATGAGAGTCTCGAGAATTTCGATTTTTATATTTATTTAATATATCGGAAATTAAGCATCGTTAATTTGATTTCATAAACGAACATCGTGAAACAGCACAATAAAACCAACGACAACACCAAATGAAAGAAACTTTTTATCTTCTTTATTTTTATAATTTAAATGTTTAATAATCTAATATTAAGTAAATAAAATTCTCTAATTCTAGAAATTTGCCAAACTGCTAAAAAAGAGATTTCTTAATCTCGAGAATTCACAATCACTACTCCAGACCGCTTCAGTAGCCAATTTATTACAAGCCATGATGGTTTTGCCGCCAAGCTGTCTCAGTTTGGCCCTGTCAAGCAGCCAACATATCCTTGTGGTTGTATAGAACAGGACGCTATTCACACACTGTATGTCCAAGAATATGTACATACCAAGAAGAATTACTCAAGTACCAGCTGTTGCATCTGTTGGGAAATCCGACTTGGTTGCCGCAAGGGCGAATTTCATTACTTTTAAAAAGTCCATTTTTTCATTTAACTTTTGTTTCTTTCTATTTCTTTTAACTTCAGCACACTTGAGTGTGTGGTCTTAGTCAATTTATATTTACTCTCGTGACATTTCCGTCGAATAAAGTAAATCACTCCTCTATATCAGAACTCAGAGATACGTCTGAATACGACCAGGTGTAAGAATGGGGCGGGTGAGTATTCAGTCCTGCATTTTCAGATTTAACTAATGTTATCGAAAGACTAACACATTGTGGTGATATTATTATACTGTACCATTAGAATGTGAATATTGCAATGGATAATAAATATAATCAATCAAGCTAAATGATACTTAAAGTAAAATTAACTCTATCATTGAAGAGAAAAACTTTCAATTCAGTGTTCATGTGTTAGTATACATACACACATTGTATTTTTAGTATTGTCTAGTTACAATCATTATGAACAATTCATGATTATTGTTTTTGCTTATTACTTGATAGTATTTAATTGACAACGCGATATTAAAAAGTCATAACGAATTGCAAATTTGTATTATTTTCGCGGAACAAAATATGAAGTTTGAGCAAGCCATTAGTTGCGCTACATTAAAAATATAGTTGTAGTAATCAAATTGCTTACTGTCAACTTGGCTTACAAAATCGATTTCGTTATTTATTTTAACTGGACATTCAGATACGTTAATAAATTCAGATACGTTATTTTTCTGTACTTAAATTGATATTGTTTATCTATTTTTAAATTGATTGTGTAAAACAAAGAAGATAAATAATAGCTAAAATGTGCCAAGTCTTTTATTTACCATGTTCACTCCGAAATTGAAACATATGGATCTCCGATCTCCTTGACAGATTATTTTTCACGAAAATTGATTGTCAAAAAAATTCTCAATCTAATGGGAAACCAGTCCTGCATTTCGGGTTTTTAAAAATTAAATTTATAATCACATTGCTGAGATACATATACTCCACTTCCGAAGTAGAGATCTTCATACTGTGTTGATATATATGCTCCACTTCAGAAACGAACATGGTACATATATATATATATATATATGTATACATACACATATTAATGAATTTTATAATATGTATACATTTGCTCATTATTCAAAGCGGACACGATTAAAAATATGTGCGGGACCGATTCATAATAAAAAAATCGCTTATTAGTTATATGTATATCGCATTGAATTAATAATACTGAGACAATTTATCACGTACACGATTTGTGACACGATTACTTACAAAAAACCAAAGGTATGTCATGGAGTTTTGTTGTGTTTTTTTTTTCATAAAATAATAACTATGTTTTGTGTTACAGATAAATAAACTTATGAATTAATTTTATATACCTACCGCTTATGACAAAGAAATACCTTATATAACACACAGTGAAAAAAAATACTAGAGATGAAAATCTTTACAATTAACATTAACAGGCCAGTCGCTGGCTGAAAGCTCTGATTTGAAGACTTAGAGTCGAAAAAGATGAAGATACTACTACATCTATATAATATTTTATTAATATTTATAACAAATTGATTTTCGTATGTCGTTTTTTAGTTATTTTGTAAAAACTGCAAAACACACCATGTTAGGTCACTTTTATCTACCTAGCTTTAGCTCACCTAGGAAGGTGAAAACTTATCATATTGGGCTAAAACTAAAGCGATTAAAAAAATAAAACTTTTACCATGAACTATTTACGAATTCTATGTGTTTTTGTTATCTGGCAACTCCAATCAATTTAGAATGTCAACATTAATAAATATTGATTAAAAAAAAGTTGACTTCAGCATTGAAAAATTCCCTTATGCTCTTTTTATAATTATTATAATTTGTAAAGAAACGAAAGATTATTTATATTTATGTTTACAAAAACACATAAATTAGTTCTATGGATTCAAATTTGTCCTCAAGTGCTCATTTGATTCCAAAATGGGAGTAGCCACATATGGTAATGTTATACACATTCTAACAATTTAGAATAACTTTTCAGTTTATTTTGTTCATTGCTTGGAAATCGGCATATCCGATTCGATTAATTTTATGATATTAGTTGAATTGATAGAAGTAAAAGATTTTAGTGTTTAAAGCGAGTGTGCATACAAAATCGAATCTCACTAATAAAAGGGTTAGAGAGAGTTTTTTTCATCTTCTGTTTTGTGTCGTGTGGTATACGGGGTGTTTCTTTGTCATGAGCGATATGTGTTTTTTGTATATTATAGTGCAGGATACAAAATTTACTCGGTCGTCAGTCTTCAGATTTCTATTAAGCCTTGTATTTAAATTGAATTTATGTCGACTAGATTTTGCACCGCTTACTATAACACGTTACAACTCTCATCTATTGTCCTTTACGGGCAAGGTTATCCATTCACGGATATATAAAAGAGTAATTTGATTTTGTTCGCTGATTATAATGATAGCATGTATTCAAGTTCTCAAATAAAAATAATAATGACCCGTTTAGGATATTTAAAATGCCAATTTAAAAAAATAATAATTATACAATTTAAATGTCATAGCTATAAAAGTTAGCGTATTTACAAGAAAATATAATCACTAATTTCACTCCGAGGTGGAGCATACGACCAACATACCGAGATATATATGTACAATATTTTCAACACATCGTTTTTTTCCGTAGACTCGTTTTCAGTGCAAATATGATTTGCGAAATCAAACTTCCTTGGTTTTTATTCATTCGCTCACATATTGGTCCCATTTCCTGAAACTAAATAACATTAGAATGTGAATTTACGATGTTTCATAAATAATAATAGTTATAATTTATTTTAAATATATTTTTAGATTTTTTTATGTTATATTTAGACAAATGTTTATGTACCTCTCCCAAATATGTTTTAAATATTTGTGATGTATACTAAAACAATATTGAAACACACTCAGACCTCATAAAACACAGTCATTTGGTTCTAGGAAAACGTCGTGTAGTATAAATCCTTGTTATACGAAGTTTGAAGTTAAGTCTATTCCAAAAAATATTAAAGTTCAATTTTATCCTATTTCTTCTAATACAACTATTAAAAACATTCGTTTACCAATATATTTATAAAACTTAGATAACATAAATTACGCATCATGACTTTTACTTTCAATCCTATTTAATCGACTTCTTTTGTAGATATATATCCTTTTAAAACTAACTAATAAGTGTTTGTCTGCTTTTAACGTGTAAATCTGTATGTTTTTCGTGATAAAGAGTCAAACACTTGCATTTATCTCTTGAACACCAAACTTCTTTCCATTATAGAATAATTTTCTATAAAAATCCTCTCCTCACTTAGGTGGAAGATACCAATACCAGAGGTGATTTTATTAAATATTATCAATATCCTCCCTATTGGCATTAGTACTGACAGGTTGCTTATACATTGAAATAAAACAGTCGATGTTCTCGATTCTTCAGATATTTATCAGAAATACACAGAACGATAAAAAACCAGAATATCCGATTTCTCTATTAGATCACACATATGCCGAAAAAAAAATTACACGAGAATTGATTGTTAAATAGGCATCCAGTTTTGCATTTTTGATTTATTTATATCCTCATAATGTCTCTCTAGAATTCTTATCATTCATAGACCAGTTGCTGGCTGGTTGAAAACTCTGATTTGAAGACTTAGGCCAAGGGTATGATACATGCCGCGTCAACAGAGCAACGACAGAAATACGACGGTAACGGAGATGTAAAATAGCTATTAATATGTGAGTAAGCAAGTGAACAAGTTGTTGTGACGACAACGTGCCAAACTTACTCACTTACACACTCTTATATAGCTATTTTGCATTTCTGTTACCATCGATAAGCCACCGTCGCTTTGCTGTCGTACCCGCAGCCTGATGCCGTTTTTTTTGTTTAATTTTCTATACAAAAATTACAAAAATTGTCATATCACATCATATCATATTATTATAAATTCGATTTAAGAATACAGTAGTAAAAATAGAAAGCACGGCAGATTTACAATTTTTCTTAATAATATTACATTATGGTTTCACAAAGTTTTTTCAACTACTTTTAATGCCGTAATCGCGTGTTATTTTCATCTTACAAATAAATATACGTATATTTTTTTTCTAAAAGCGGTTATTTAGGCTTTATTCGAAGAACTATGAACACATCTATTATAAAAAATGACTAGTCACTCTGCTTCATCTCTATATATTTTCTAATACCGTCTTCTCCTGTCATTATAATGTCATTGCTTCGTAATTTCTATAAAATATTGCAATTGCCTTTACAAACTTAGAAATGATTTTTCATTTTTTAATATATATAGCGGTACAAATTCTTTTTTTAGATTAATTGGTCACATTCACTGAAACGAGTATTGTCCTTCCGATAGTCCAGAGGTTAATTCGCGTGACTTAGAACAGGTTCGAAACCAATAACTGCTAAGGATTGTTAATGATGATTGTCAATTATCGTGAAAAAAAAATGCTCATATAAGTCTTCTAGGAGATCTATATAATCCACTTCTAGAGTGGAAAAAATAATGATTGGAACATTAAAAGAAAATTAAATAAACTTTGGAGTGGAATAATCATTTAAATAAAAGAAAATATTTTCATTCATTTCCCAATACTTATTTTTTAGGTTTTTTGATTCTACTGAACAATTAAACAAATTTGTGACACGTGTTGTTAACTTATAGCTATCAATATGCTCGAATTTCGTAAAGAACATGCTAAAAATTACAAATAATAATTTGTTTCAAAATTTTTGAATTGGAAAAGTGTTGCTATTAAAAAAGACGAAAGACTGTTGTGATCAACAAATTTGAGTATTTAAAAATATTATAAATATTTTTTCAGTTGTAAAACAGGTGAGTGTGGTTTGGATATGTATTTAAGACAGTAATCAGTATATTAAATAAAATATGTGCGATTTTTTTTATGAAGAGATTGAAAGATAGATCTTACATGTTAATAGATATATTATGGGCATTATATTACCTACATCGTCAATGTATGCAGAGTTACAATTCTGCTATTAAATATAAATGCATAACAAATAAGTAAAAAATCAAATAAAACCTCTTGTAAAACCAATTAAGGAGTGTATGTTTGCTTAGTCGCGCTATACTACTATACAATCTAAGTAAATTTGTCGCTTTGCGATCACGTGTCACCCTCATATGCCAGATGAGGACTGAACGAAAAGACGAAGCGGTACGGCATACGTATAAAAAGCCTTAGTTTGTCAAAAAATTTGCAAACATCCAATTAAAACATGAAGTATTTACATTTTAAAAACTGTAAAATACATCGAGAAATTATCACGCATTTAAATTTAAATATAACAAATAATTACGAACTTCCTGAATATCTGGCCCATATATTAATAATGATAATAGCTCCAAAAGTATATTCTAACAGGCCTAACCAAAATTTTTCATTATAATTTCCCACGCAGTATCTCTAATAAGATCACACGTCAAATCTCAAAGTAATTTGACATTTAATATAACAGATACTATACCAATTGGTGCGTGAATTATTCAAATATTTTGTACCCACGTTGTATTGAAATAGATACGTAGAAATGACGCTATGACAAAATTGTATTTCATTTCTTTGCAGTAGTTCGAACAGTGCCAGCTGCAGTTTAGTTTTGGAAGATATTCACGTACCACTAAGGGTTTTGAGGTCAATAACCCATTTAATATTCAACAGGTGAAGACTTCTGTGACGTGTGGACTCTTCTACAATGAGTTCGTGAATTGTGTACAGTTGTTTTAAGTGACATTTATTTTATACTCTCGTCAAATAAACACCCAATAAAATAAACAAATCTTAACCCTTTCATTCCTGAAGTATATATTATATAGAAGTGATATATCGGTTTTTGTAACACTTGCGATAATTACCGGACTTTGAGCCTATGAAGAGTATGGCCGTACATACACGTTCGTGCGCCTTGTCGTCTTGTTTTCAAAGTCACTCTTTTATTGTTAATTAAAATGTTATTAATTATTTCAATATAAATACCAGATAGATCTATTAATGATATGCGGAAGTCACTACAATTTTATCGTATATTTTTAGGCTAAAAAACATATGTGAACATTTAAAATATAGAATATATTAATATAAATATACTTATAGAAGAAAAAAACGTTACCTTCAGCATTGAAAAATTCTCTGGTGCTATTATGAGATACAAAGAAACTAAAGATTATTTATATTACTGTTTACATGGACGCATGAAATGTCACTTAAATCAGTCATATGGGTTAAATTTTTTCTCAAATGCTCTTTGATTCCAAAATGAGATCGGCCACATTTGGTATTATTATTCACATTCTTACCAGTTTGGGATAACTATTCGGTTTCAATTCATACTATTCATTCTTTCCAACCATCAAATGGCGCATGGAGATAATCAAATTGACTTCAGACCGCTGGACCTCGCAGTTCTTAACTGGACAAGGTGATTTTGCCTCCAAGCTTTATCAGCTTTAGTACTATAGAATGTCTTACATGTTTATGTGGTGGTTTGCAGGATGCGAATTACATCCTCTAGAAGTGTCCCCACATTTCGGTTGAAAGGGTAGAGATTTTCAAATCGTTTTAACCATTTATTAAACCAAGTAATATTGCGAATTGGTTTCAACGAAAGATAATTTTCTAAGCTTTAAAAAGCTGTGACATCTTCCAGCGAGTAAAAAAGTGTCTTCTTAACAAGGCTAGATATTAACATGGCATCATTATTTAGAATAGGAGTCATGTACATTCTAGTGCACGCCAATCAAAGTCTTGGGAAATTACACCTGCGACACTTCTAGCACTTTGGCTCGTTATTTACGTCACGGTGTACGGTGTGACCACGTGGTTGATGGTGGAGGAGAAGTCAATTATTATATTTATCCATATGAATCGCAAATGATTAAGTATTAAATGAACTAAACAAAAATTGGTGAAATTTTAGGAAAATCTTTACATATATATTTTTGCAATTGGACCATACTGATTTTTATCTTCTTCGTTACAATAATTATAATATTGACTGAAAGTGCTGTTCAACTTTAAAAATTCCACGAAATACACTTGGGTCAATTTGCATTTTTTACAACAAAAAAAAAACATGAAAAAACATAAAAAGATTTTGTGTCAATAATATGGAGAGCCAACATATTTAATTGTATTTATTCATTATCAAGTATCTGCAAAAATGATTGTATGTTCTTATAGTGATACTCAGTGGCGTAGTTACATTTTTTCAAAAGTATACAAAACCTTCATCAGTCGGGTAAATAGACAGTCGGCAAAAACGAATCCTTCAAAAATAGAAATAAAAACTACTGCTCACTTTTAATTATTCACAAAAGGATGCTATTGATAATTTTAATTTAAAAATAAAATGTTTTTCATTTGTATTAAGCATAAGAAAATATATATTATGTAATATTAAGTTTCACCCATACATTTATTGGCAAAAGAGAAATCTGTAGAGTTTATACATATGATTAACAAATCTGACAGTTGATTTGTCATTAAGTATTAAGAAACATTAAAAATGTAACAAAAACAGCTGATTAATTGAGTTAGTAATTATTTTGTACGAGTTTGTTTTACAACGGTTGAATGATTGATTAAAATTTATTATTCTTTGACACGTTGATATGATGACGTAACCCTTATAAATACAAATGAAATAACTATTGACACAATATCAGCTTTTGTTACTTTTGTTGAAATTCAACAAAGTCAAAGTTATGATATAAAAAAGCATTCGATAACTATGTTTTAAAAAACTGCGATATAGGTCAATACAGGTAACTGTCCCGGATGTGTTTATATCCTGTTTTCATTTTTACTGTAAAATCACGGCATTTTTGACATATCAATCTGTATAATAAATCGGCAAACAAATAGTTGAAGTAAACTATTTAATTCATATAAATTATTCTTCATCCGCTATATTCGCTCCTTAAATAGAGCGTCATACATCATAGACAGTCATATGTCACATGGCAACTCCAGGACCAACAAACACCCCCAGGTCATGTAGCATCCCTTACTTCCGCCGAGTACGTCCTATGGATACTACCCGCTGGTTTTCCAGGACCCCGGAATGTCACCGGTCGGAAGAAGAGACAAACAGGGTTCAGGCTTTCTAGGGGTATCCGTAGTACCTCCCCTAGCCAGTTTCAGCACCGCTGTATGATTTTTTCAACGACAGGGTTGTACCCAACCCGCTCTCTTATGTCTGTGTTTATAATGAACTACCTCAGCCCCAGGCTGATGATTCGTTACAGAAAACACTAGTGTTAGATATTATAAATTTATTAGTGTGGTATATAACCATCAGATAATGAGTGTGTATGAAAACAGTTTGATCGAAAGTATTTGTATGATTCCAGAATTCGGTTAAATAATTCTGTCTACACCACTGACAAAACTTTTTTTTTACAACCGAGCAAATTTCAAGAAGGTTTCAAAAATAATATTTTGCTGCAATAATTGCTTAGACAAGCGTTGAATTCGTCGTTCCAAATTCTCTGCGTGACTATTTTCGTTATTGCAAAGAATTATCGAACTGTCAAATTATCGCTACATAGATAATTATGTGGCCTATTGCTAAAAGTGCTCATGTCAAATAGAGTGAAGCCCAGATTTTTCGTTCTCACAATACTCGCTTTCCCGCTCATTGCATGAAATGTCTTTAATTCCATCATATTTTAATAAATCTAATACCTTTTTCACGTATTCATGCCTCGCAATTTATGCGTTCAAATTTGATCTCAAGTGCCCCTTTCCTTCCAAAATGGGAGCGGCCACACGTGGTAATGTTATACACATTCTTATCAATTTGAAATTACTTTTCAGTTTATTTTGTTCATTGTTTGGAAATAGAATAGCACTGTTTACAAATCGGCATATCCAATTTGATTGATTTAATGATATTCGTTGAATTGATATCTGCGAAAGATTTTAGTGTTTAAAGCGTGTGTGCATAAAAAACTTACTAATAAAATGGTCAAGATGGATAATTACGCAGTTTTTTTCTGGTATTATGTTAAAAAAGGAAAGTTTTAAAGTCATTTTGGCGCCAATCGAAATAGCCAATATCTGACGAAGGCATTTTCAGCATTGGGCCACATAATTTAATTTGAATATTAGCTGATGTTTTGTGACACCAGTGAATTTGTTAGAAAAAAATGTGTTAACTGTGATCTATTTCATTTTGGTACTTTATCTGTTTTCGTCGAATGAATAATGACCCTGAAATTAAAACGTATTCGCATATTGAGTTCGACCATGAGAAGTAAATATAATGCAGAAATCTCGTTCAACTAACTATGAAGTTTATAGATTGCTATTTGAAAGTAAACTGCGTTGTAAAGTGAGGAATGCGAGTCTTTATTCGAGATATAAAGTTATTAATACCTTTTGTGACGTTGTTTTATATTTGTTTCATACATTTTCGGTGTCTTACAACACGAATGGTAGAGTTTATTGAACATGCGACTTATTAATTAACCTCAAAATTACAATTTCGTTATTTTTTATGATTTCAATGCACTCATTTTGGTAGACTATATAACTATAATGATAGGACTTATGATTATAACTCCGATATCGGCAATTTTACCATAAGTACGAAACAATATTCCAAATGTAAGAACCCTTCAGCGGGACGTCGCAGATGCACTGCTATAATCAACCCTAATTTATTGCTTACAAAATGACTTCAGAATTTAACGTATAACTCTACTAAAAACTTGTATTTTTGAACTTGAACTTAAGTCCGTCTATGATGGAATAGGTTAAGGCGAAATCTGGCAGGTAAGCACTGCCATCTTCCAAAATAATTAATAACATGCGACTTAAGTCGAGCCCCATAATAACATATGTCATTACATATAAATCATAATTAACGGTAGAAAAATGCATTTATTTTAAGATAAGAAACAAAACACATCTTACAGTATGATCCATCGATAAAAATACGTAGACTATCAAATATATCTTTTAATCAATCTCTCATGCGAGTGACATATGGTATAATATAACTTTTCTTTGTGCTCATGAAATCACTCCTGCTACTCAAAACTTGGATGCTTATTGCGCCACAGTATATTATAAATAACACATGTAGACAAAAGCAAAAGTTAATGCAAATGAAAGTTTATTTACGTGTCATAAATATGAACGTAATCTTGTATAAGAATTTTCTATAATTTGTTTGTATCTAGAAGATTAGATACATTATGGCTTGTTTGGCATATTTACTCATTATTGAGTTTTATTGCTTTTTAAAATATGAAAACGAACTTAAATTGAGTAGTTAACTTAACGATGTCTTGAAATTAGTCTCAGCGATATATTCGTAACGATCGAAAAATTTATGACTATCAACGAGGATAGTCATAAAAATATTCGGTTAATAAAGTGTTATAGGAGAAATTCATTAAACAGCATGCATATCACATTTTGCGTATCGGACGTTTGATCATTTGGATAAAGTGTTTGCATCTTTACTAAAAAGACGTGTATACTTTTTAAATATTTTCAAAGATGACATAAATTGATTAATTTTTATTTTGTGTCAAATATATATAATATAATTGTGTATCGTCTAGACTAGCGTTCTAATTTTTTTGATCAAATTCAATCGATCAGTTCAATCGCTTATTCCTTGTTCATCCCTACGTCTGGTTATCTTTAGTATTTATGAATTCTCTAGTGTATTTTTATAAGCTTCTACTTAAGCCACTTAAGAATGTGCCCTCCACGTCCCGTCCTTACATCTGGTCTTAATCAGGCGTATCCCAGAGTTTTGATCGAGAAGCAATCTAAATTATTCAATGGGACTGTCCCAGGCTTCTACTTAACTATCATTTTTAATAATTGTGATACGTCCTCTTTGTGAAAATTGTTACAATGAAATCCCTTATCACTAAGAAAAGATTATTTTTATCTTGCATTTATACATCATTCTGAATCAATTTAATAATACGTTTTAATTTACAGTTATTTCTAATTCTACTTACTGACTGTTAAATGTCATGATGTTAAATTCACACTTATATAAATGTCATTCCACTTAGCTTCGTGTCACATACAAATATTTCTAGCATGTTGATCTGTATAATTTGTCATATCTATTTTCACTATTATATATATCAACATTAATTGTGCAATCGATATACAAATATGTCAACTACTGCAAAATAATACACATTTAATGTATGTGTATTTTTTACATTGTCCACTTCGCATGTGTAGCATAAATATCAATGCAATGTTAAGTCTTGTTAACAAATTATTTTTTATCCATATTAGTTTCAAAGCAATTCATTATGCACCCGGCTCGTGTTATCAGACTCGCTAGCACCTACGAAGTTTGTACTCGCCTCCTTGTTGCTAAAGCGGTCATGCTTACTAACTCAACCATCGCGATTACGTATATTTTGGGAGTACCTTATTTATACACGACTTCAAAAAACTCGAGTAACAAATAAGATATTTTTTTTTTAACATTATGAAGATGATCACCCCAGAAATGCAGCATATCAGTTGGCAAGACTTATTTCTGACGGTTATTTTTCACAAGAATTGGTTGTCAGATAATTGCTTAACCCTGTGGGCATTTAGTCAAACCGTTTTGGCTTTTAAAACACCAGCAGCTATGGAAATAATATTCTCGGTTCCGAAGCTCGCACTCTAACCTCTCGCCCATGGGGAGACAATGTATATTAATATTATTATATAATATGTACAAATATATCGATTGTGTTAAGTAAAAAGGACGTAACCCACACGGAACATATTTTACAGGAGGGACACAAAATGACTATTTAATGATTTTGTACCAAAGTTAAGACTTTACATCAACACAACCTTGAAGTACACGAAGACTATAAATCGTGTTTTATTTACTCAACATGATATTAATTTAATAAGTTATTCAACAAAAACAATAAAACTGATTAGATGTAAGCCCTTTATCCTGATCCCAAATTTCACAAGCTACCCTTTTTTAAACTTAAAAGCTAAATTTAGACACTAACTTTCAATTTTTCGCTGAAGATCCTTTTTATTACATTGCGATAATCGAATAAAAGCTTTTTTAAATTGAGGGTTAAGTCCATTTTTCTTTCAATAGCCGATATATATGTACTGTTGTTTTATAGTTTTTGAGTTAGGTATGAAAAATATACTCTTTGTTGAATACACCACTGTTGGTAGTCACCGGACCATTTAAATATTGAATAAGATATTTATACATCGAAAAAAATACTAAAGAAATACAAAGCACTATTTTTTACGTGAAGAAATTTCTATTGCGTGATTATTTTTATTGATGTTTTCAAAAAGAAACAAATAGTTGCGGTTCGCTGATGTAACAATACTTGCAAGTCAAAAATGATTTTGTGGGCCGGTGCAAGCACGAGACCAGAATAACTTATTATCCTTTTGTGATTTGTTCTAGACGAGATAGTTTCTGTCTATCATTATTTCGTTTACGTGCGACTCGTAAACTTAAGCTCCAAATCACGTTAAATGTTAGGAAATTATTTCAATCAATGAGATTATTTCTTTACGTATAAAAAAGGTTACGTTATTTTTTCTCACGTTTCAATGGTGTCAATGTATTATTATATCATTGAATTTGTAATAAAATATTTGTTTATTCATACCTTCTATCAGATAATAAGTTATTTATCATAAGAATTAGACAATTCACGATTTACATGCATAATTTATGAATCTCGACGGTGTGCTAATGTATATATTTAAATTTTATATGCTAGATATACTGTATATATCTCAATCTTTATTCAAGTTGGAATACTTCAACAGATAATATAGTACCTGAAACAGGAGTGGACATTACAGTACTAAACTAGAATATTATGTATCATTCACACTATTTATTTATTTATTACATGTTGTAACATTACAAATTAAGTTTAATACGTTAACAACGCAATATACATATGGTTATGACGAAAATATCAAAAACATATTAAAATATTTAAAAATAATAATAAAGAAAGAATTACATCAAATATATATATATATACAGAAGGGAAAAAAGAGTATCGACCAAGTAATTTAGACAGCCCCTATTCTGATAATGTATATAATAGCATCCATCTAAGCTCGCTCTTATCTAGGTGGAAGATATCAATATCCGAGGCAATCTCGTTAAACATCACC
>JAGVSQ010003008.1:0-22870 GCA_022683975.1 Rhyacophila evoluta | reverse complement strand
TACTTTCGTAAGTTTTAAATGAGTTTATTAATGCCGATGAGGATTATATTACATTATTTCCTCAAACAATTAAAATTCGCAGTATCTTAGTTTTAAGTAATAATTATATAATATAAGCTGTGACAATAATATAATACTGCGGTGTTAATAAATTGGTTTCGCATAGAATTGCTAGTATAATAAACAAAAAAATTTGAAATATTTAAAGCACTTTAGTAAATATGTTTATTTTCGCGTTGGGCGCATTTTGCGAATTTGCCAAAAATAGCCCGCAGATTAAGTGTTAACAAGGTTTTCACATGTTCTAATCAAAGTATATACGCATATAATAATGCAATAATTAATCGAGTCTCTATAATTGTATGTTTTTCAATTTTTCTTACTGCTCATGACAAAATCAAAACATTCAAGTTTTTTAATCGATTAAAATTTTAAAAATGAATAATAAATTAGAAATTAAAATTATTAAATGTTGATATGGAATCCGTGCGTAATAAATGTATCTTACATCAAGATATTAAGTAAGATTTTAAGGGGATTTACATTTTAAAAGCATATAAAATGAGTTGCAAATATTATTTCAATAAACCAAAAATATTGATCATAATTTTCTAATAAAGATTAATAACAGTGACTTAAATATTTTTCAATTTTATCAAAATTAGTTGATTACAAAACTCATTTAATGAATACATGTCTCAATCAGCGAAGAAAGTTATGTTTATCAGTCCATATGTATGATTTAAATCTGAACCGTTTGATCGATTACTGCCGTAGATATCATTTTCGGAACTTCAAATTTAATCATATAAAAATACTATATGATGATGTAGAAGCTCGTTTTTGGGGAGAATTATTGTTGAAAGTTTAGTTATATTATTATGTTCAGGGCTGTGCCCATGTTGTACACTGCACAATGACGCCTGAATTTGTTCAGCGCTTTTTTATAAGAAAACTTAAATAAAATGTACAGTTCAGAGAAGAGCTTTTCAAGTCGGTTCGACCATTTGTCGGACCGGTCTGTCATTGCGACTTGGTTTCTACGAAGGATAATTTTCTAGCTTTTAAAAAATTTGCAAAATCTTACGGCAAACGAGAAGATCTATTCTCGACAAGGCTAGATATTAACAGGGTATAATTAATTAACTTAGGAATCACGCACATTCTAGTGCACGCCGATCAAGGTCTTAGGAAGCTGATCCTGGAACACTTCTGGCTCTTACAAAGAGCGTCTCACGTTCGTTACGCCACGGTATACGCCCGCATAACAGGTGTTGAGACGTGGCGAGTGGTGGAGGGGAAAGAAAGTTCAAATGTATGCATCAAATGATATTTGAATAATAAAAGCAAGTATACTATAAAATATAAGATACTTTGAAAAGGGATAGATCTTTTAAAATGAAAATGATATTATACAGTAAAAATATCTAAAGATGTAGAACAAATTTATTTTTGCGTAAGTGCGCCTCCAACCCGTGACGCGGCACTGATTATTATAGAATTGTTACTACATAAGGTTGTCACGCTCACGATGCTGATGTAATGTTACATTGCATCTTTATTATATCATTTTCTTATTAATAAAATATTCATTGCAAATAAAAAATGACTTGATAGATATTACAACATTGTGATAGACTCTAATTAAAATATTACTGAATAGATTTACATACATCTTCGTGTGAAGTGATAATAATGATAAAACAAACGTGGCAATAAAACGTATAAGTCAATACGGAAGCGTCTATAATTTATTTTCAAATGATCGCATATTAAAGTTTAAGTGGGTAAGTCAGGTACTCATGAATATTTTCCGAGTATGACGTAAGAGATTAAGCTCATGATAGTTAAAAAAAAACTTTCTAATGGTTTCAACCAAAACAATTTGAATGGAAAAATACCCATCAAATACATCTAAAATTATATTCACTTGAATCCGTGACAAAAAACATAAAAATGTGAATTAATAATAAATATTAAATTTACGATTATTCACAATATTTAGAAATTGGTATGAAGCAGGGTGACTTAACATACTTATCTCGATGGTCGTTATTAAGCATATTAAAATAATAAAAAAGAATTTAAAATATATTATCTCAGGCAGTAAATACGCATTGATTATATTTATAAATACTTACAATATTAACGAATGTTATGATATACAACTTGTACATGCTTCAAAACAATCACAAGATAGGAATTGAAATTACTTTTACTATTTATTTTCAAGCATTTTTTCACATGTTGGAATAAGTAGTGATTTCATGATTATATGGTCCTTTAAAGGTAAAACTCATTAAGTGCATTTTTGGCCAAAATGATTCTTTTATAAGCCCAATCGTTTGCAAAAATCAGTGTGACGAAAGCTATCCTATTAACGGAGAAAAAAACAGAAGAGTGTAACTTAAGAAACGGGTTTTATATCGCAAAAAATAACTTAAAGCCTCAATATCTCAAAACTTTAAAAATTCAGTTAATTAGATTTACCTTTTAAGGGGTAATATATTGTTATCATATTCCCCGATAACGTAGAGGTTAGCGTGCGCGCCTAGCAATCCGGGGAATGAGAGTTCGATTTCCACATCTGTCGGATTTTTAATAATCCAAAAATGCTGGACTAGATGCCCCTTGGGTTAAGTAATTGTCTATCAAATAATTCTTATGAAAAATAACTAGGTATCTCAGGAATTCTGAAAATTACTATCGGAAACAACAGATCATTTAAATCAGCGGTGCGAAGCCTTTTTTGGGCTCTGACTCCCGAAAAAAACTGTGTGCCTTCCTTGTTTTTTTTTAGTCTCGAGATTTCTATTTTCGTACATTCGTCCAGATTTTTTTTGTTCGTAATTTGTACTAGGGCACGTAATTTAAATTGTCTGTGCTTTCCTTGAAGGTATCTGTGGCCTCTTGAAGGGCCATTCGAACCTCGCTTGAGAATCGCTAATTTAAATGATTGCCATCTCAAGCAGCCGTAGGAACATTTTACATGTCGGAAATATCTAACAGCATGTATGTATTTTTCAATGTTAATATGTATTATATAGACAGCATAAATTGTATTTGCTTGTTTTAATTGGCATATCGATGGCCATAATTTGACCACACGTATCATACATATATTAAATTGTTCAGGATGACCAAAGAAATCTTATAATAATAAGTATAGGGATATTAAAGAAAATGAAATAAATGTCATTCATTTTCGTTCACGTATTGTCAATTTATGGTCATAAATAACTACAATAACATATAAAAATTAAATAACAGAAATAATTGTATAATATGAGGATTTATATGATCAGTTCCCACTAAAACTTGGAAAATATTGACAATTATCATGAAAAAATTATCTTGTGTAACTTTGGTTTTACTTCTCTGGTACGCACTTAACATTATACCGTGATGTCAGACGTATTGGCGACTTTTAAATAAAAAAAATATTTGGCCGCGATTTAAAAACCCAATCCATACTCGGCTATTATTACAAAATGTTTTTCGAATATTATGTGCCTCTACGTGACATAATATTTTTATAGAAATTTTCATTTTAATTATTATAATGACCATGAACTCTCAATATCTACAGCTATTGACTCTCAGTTTTAAATGTCACCAAAAACCACAATTGTTTTATGTATTGTAGTAGGTTTTAATTCAAATTTATTTCTACGTGTTTTCATTTAAAAATCGATACAAACTCGTTGACCATTAGGTAATTTACTCAAATAACTATTATTTTTTCTAGCATAAACAATAAAATATATATTATTTTATAATTAAATTATTATGTTTTGACTGTGACAACATAATAATTGTACGTCGGACAGCATGTGGTATATTTAATTCGATTGTATCAGCGATGACATGAAAACAATCAGAAACAAAAATGTATAAAACAGGACCGTCAAAAGATTTTTATATTACCTGAAATAATTCGTCAAATAATGCGATATGATCATGAATAAAATATATCGTCTTTATCTTTCAACTTCTATGTAAGCATTAAGTGATTTTTGTTAACAGTTATCATAGAAATGCACGACATTTATAGCTTTCCTCAAAAACTCGTATGAGTTTTTCAGATGAAAATTACAAACAAAAATCTATTACCAACATCACACAATTTCAGTAAATGCAGCTCACTGCAGATCACGTGTGACAATGATATTTGTAGTAGTTTCATCTGGTATTATATTTTTTTTGTTTTCAAAACAAAGCCTTAAGAGCATTAAATATGCACACACATCATTTTTAATACTTCGTATCAAATTAAATTGAAATAATGAATTTTATTCAGGATACAAATTATCTTTAGTTACTTTTCACTAGATAAAACTATGAGAAAAATATTTTCACATACATATATCGACTGTAGAAAGGTAAAAAGGTGTAACCCTCGTTTTATTTTCAAAAAAACTTATGTCGATAATCACAATATAGCTACATATTCAGCGCCCTGGAGCAAGTAAAATTATTGTGCCTCCTATAGTTTCACTTTTTTATCTCTCACTTTACCTCAATTATTATCATAAATATATATCATATTTATAATTATCAATTATATTACACTATGAAGTAGAGACGCAGTTGCATCGGGCGGCGTCGTGTAAGGGGCGGTAAAAGTATAAGTCAATACAACTCTTCGTCTTCATGCACTCCAAGGTTGTGTCTATTCAATATTTTGATTTTAATCCAAAATCATTGAATAATCTCCTGTAAGATATCTTCCATTCGGGTTTCGTCCTTTTTCCTTTCTATAATCGATATATATTCGTAATTAATTTTTATTGAATTTCATCTATCTATTTATCCATTATTTAGATTTCAGTATTTTTTTCTCTCTGTTATTCAACTGTCGTAATAAATTTAACTTAGCTTTTTTTATCCGATGTATTTCCGGGGCTCTATTTACGTTCAATAGTGATTAAAAACTTGCCAGTATCAAGGACAGTCCGTATAGTAAATACGTCCCTGATATAATAGTCCATATTATACGTAAAGTCTCTCTTTTGTGTATTTAATTTATTGCTTTTCGTGTAACCAATAAAATTAATATAACCACAACAAAATTGATTTTATATTGTAATGATTTTCCAATCGTTTCTCTTTTCTTACAACTCACCAAATTTATTATCGAATATAAAATTATATAGGTACCCTATTGAACTGTTATAACACTTATTCAAATAATGTTGGTGATATATTCATAATTAGTTTAAGAGCTTGTTTGATTTTTAAAGTGAAAAGAAGTTTCACGGATGTAATATAAAAATCTACGAAAAATAATTTAATCATTTATACAAATTACAAAAACGTTCTTCGTAGACATCAGAATATCTTACTGATAGTTTGTACTGGTTTAAACAGTTTGCTATTTTCTTTCAACCTTCATAAAGGGATATTACCAAACCAAATATGATAATTGTTTAAATATATTAAACGGATTATTTCTGCGACTGTGTGTTTTTATATAATATTTAAATAACCTCACGCATAAAATCACAATAAGATGTATTAAATGAGACAGAAGTTTATGATTTTATATTATATAATAGATACTGTCTTAGTTGTGGATTATTTGAAATATATCTATATTTTTTAATTGTCTCCCCAGTAGCATAATTGGTAGCGTGCGCGCTTAGCGATCCGGGGAATGCGGGTTCGATGCCACACACAAAAATACAGGACTGGATGCCCATTGGGTTGAGTAATTGCCTGACAAACAATTCTCGTGAAAGATAGCCTGTCATACGTCTCCACTTTGCGGAGATCCATATACTCCATGTTGGGAGCGAACATGGCTTAAAAACAAATTAAAATAACTTACAGTTAACTGAAGCGGATACTGAAGATATAATAAAAGTGTGCTTATATGTCTTTTTTTCTACGTAAAAAAAAATATTTATACTTTAAAACAGTATTAACCTCTTTACGGTCACGCTATAGAGCGACCACTCAGCGACACAGTGACGGTTACTTGAGTACTACTAAACTGTGTAGTAATTAATACATACACAGTAGGCACTCAAAACCGTTCAGAAGTAACGGCGGCTATGTTCGGCATATCCAAGAAGTTATTTGCGCACTATGCCTCGCGGATATATACGTCATAAACACTATGAGGTTAATGTGAAGATAAATACTAACTTATTTGAAATAAAGAGATATAAATGTCTTTTTCGATACAAAAATAACTAACAGTGACAGAAAAAGGGTTTAAGCTTTCAAGCTCCTATATAAGAAAATAGCAAAATAAAAACTTATACTTGACGAAGTTTACTATCTAGATTTCTAGATAAAACAAGTATTGTATAAAATTTAAATTTTATTAGCTTTAAATTTAAATTTTAAATTTATTTTTATTTAGGTTAGGTTAGTTGAAGTTAGTTTAAGTACTTATAATTATATATAATTATCAAAATGCATCGGGGATAAATCAGAAAAAAGAGCCAATTTGCTTTCGAAAAGAAGTACGTTTCATTTGTTAAAAGGTATACTTTTGTTAATATATTCAACTAAAACATTTAGTAACTTGTTTATCTTACGTAAAAAGATTTGATAAAAACACATTTAAAGGAAGCGATGTGTCAAAGAGATATTCAAGTTTTATTTTTAAATACATATATCATTATACTAACGCATTATACTCAACAGTGTTAAATAATTGCGAATATTTGAGCATCATTAACTAAAAAAATCAAGAAGACTTCAACGCATTAAGTGTCTATCTGACAACGATAAATTATCGTGCGTAATATATAAAAAAAGCATCTTTGATTAATTGCCTTACAATGAACTGTGTCAGTAGTAATATTTTTTACCAACTAATAAACAAGTGTAAAGGACATTTTTTTAATACTATCTCGACGGTCACAATCAGTAGCAAATGACTAAAAATAAATTTATTATATCATCAATGTTAGATTTAATATTGAAAAAAATATGTAGTGTCTGATTTAAACACAAAAACACAGGTGATAACAAACATTAACGAGTATGAAATATTATGTATATAATATTTTAATTATAAAAACTGTTAACTGCATATTTTTCCATTGCTCCTCCGCATTTAAAGCCCATTGACCTGTAAAGATATTTTTTACAGTTTTTTTCGAAGAAGTAATTGTCCCGCACATAAATCGATATATTCACTATGATTTTCGTTTAATTATGGGGTCTAACCCCGTCCTTGGAACTTTTTTGATTATCGTAGCTATGTGTGTAAGAAGTGCTTTACATCATGAGCAAGCAGTTTTATTAACTTTTGGATAACTGGACAAAGAAGAATGGGTATGTGTATAAAACATCCCAAAGTGAGGGGCTTAATTCAAATTCATAAGGAGCTAATTTCTTATGTTTGGTTGCGTTGTAACACTCATTTTGATTAATAGCAGATTTACATTTAGTACAGTAGAACCATGATTATACACACCTCGATTGTCTGAACTTTTGACTATCCGAATTAGATTTCGATTATCCGGAGTACAAGTAGTATGAAGTTGTAATTAAGTGGAAGACAATAAATGTCGTGCTTTTTATATACTTTGACGACTTTTAAAAGAAAAACTAAAATTATGATATGCATTTGTATATTTCAATAAAAATATTCACAATATGTAGAAATGTATATTTTTCTTTCTCCTTTTCATGCATTTTTTTGTTTTTGTTGTTTCGACTATTCTCATTTCTATTTAATGCGGATAATCGAGGTTATACTGTATCAATAAAAAATAATAACTTATGTTTCGCACATTTTTGGTCCGTCATCAATTTTTCTGCGATCCCCTAAATATGTTTCGCTATCCAATCCCTGGGGTTGGCGACCCCCACTTTGAGAATCACTAAAGCAACAATATTCCGCATTATGTTTAAGTGAGTTAAAATTTGCTCGTATTCAGTACTTTCAGAACATAATGAATAGTATAATATAGATGTCTCAGCCAAAATAACTTTAAAAAAAATATTAATTACATATAATATTCAATAATAATAACACATGGTTTTAAAATAGAATTCCACCATATTAATTCCACTCAGTATAATACTTCAATGTTTAATGGCCGTATATATTCTAAGATTCTTTCTCGTTGGCGAACAAATATGACTTTATACTGATGACATCTATGTAATACTTTTTTCATTTAAATGTTTCATCATAATATTGTAACAATATACGACTTTTAAGAGCATTTCTTTTTTTTTACTAATATGAGCAAATGTGAATAGCAATATTCTATCTCGAATAAAAACATAGATATGCTTTACACAGATGGCGTTTCAGATTATTTATTTACTAAGTTTTAAAATATCTGTGAATAGTAATTTATTATTTTAAATATTATTGGTCGTAATCTAGATTATTTAAATGTCAATACTTTAATGTTCATTAAATAAACATTGCAAATATCAACATGCTCACAAGCTAATAGCTTATTTCATTGAACTCAGGACGATGCGGTAAAGTTTTTTAGTATGATGTAAGTCTTCTAAATGCCGCTCCTTAGGTGTTTTTTCTTTAAATAACCTTCGATTGTGATTTTAAATAAAACTCCATAAAATTTATAAATACTATTTGTATCTTTACATTATAAACTACTTTATAATAATGATATCAACTTTCAACTACAAATGCTTATGCCGCTCCCTTACGATGCCGCTTGATACGGCCGCCTATTGAATAATAGCGCGGAATGGCCCTGCTTGAACTTTTGGTTATTTAATCTTTCAAGTAGTTAGTTCTAAAATAATTAATTAATATCTTCCAATAGTACTAAAATTAACTGTTCCTTTTGAATTTAAGTATTATGTTTTAGCTTTGTTTGAAGAGCTCACCGTTTACATAAATAATTCAAAAACAGTTTTCTTGTACCGGACCAAGTATCCTGCATTAATTGTCTATCGGCATATTAAATAATGACTGTGTTTAGGTAATATAAAATGATAAAAATTCCACATAAGCTTTATAAAAAACATAAGATTATTAAAGTTTAAAAAATCTTTGTGGAATTACACCACATAATAATTATGACAGGATGATCCTCAAAAATATTTGGTGGTTTCTACAATATCTGTCACGATACTCTAGGGTCGCAGATTTTTTGTAGTGAATGATTAAAGAGAGCCATACATGTTCGAGTTTGCCCGCACAATTATTTGTGTGTGACGAATTTTTTTTTTACCTGAAAACGGAACATCTATAAATTTTAAGTAATTATTCTACGTGTATATGATATAAACTATAAGACCGGCCATCTACCGACATGAAATAAAATAAAATACCAAATAAACCACTCATTGATATGAGATGCTTCAATTATAATTATTGCTTAATATTAACATCCTTGATTTTACCAACAAAATGCACTGTGAGTTTTGAAAGTTAATAAGTTATATTACAAAACGAAGTTTAATAGTAGTATGTACAACTTTGTTATTAAAAAATGTTGGTTACGAAATATTAAACGATATGAAAATAATAGTAAACTTATTCAATCGATAATTAGTAATTCTAAGTAATGCTAGAGAGACTCAAGTCTGAAATGATCTTCTTTTTACTTCATCACTCTCCTTGTGATGTTCCTCAATCGAAAACAATGAAATAACAGTGTTATAATATCGTGAATTTTGTAACATATGATCACTGTATTTTTATGATCGTTCATGCATACTTCCGCAAGCTTTCATGAGCGTGTGTAGCTCCCTCAATGGTTAAAAACAACATTTTTTAAATTATATCGCGCTTGTAATATTCTGTTAATATAACTTTATAGTAATTAATGAATGAAGTGCATTTTATTTATTACATACTCAACTGTAAACAAATTCTATATCATTCATCATCTGACTGTTTGAATGGGATTAGTGTTTTTTCTCCATATCACATTTGTACGCTACCACACTTATTTCATTGAATTATAATACAAGCAGTTAAAACAACATGTACTTATACCGATGGGTTGCTTTTTAAGTATAACAATCAAATGAATAAAAACATATAATTTAAACTTTGCATTTTTTTTATTTGTGTCGTATTTACAATTTCGTGTTAAATTAGTTGAGCGATAATAATAATACTGATTCATAGAATACACAATGACAATATTTCATATGTAATCTTAATATAAGACCATACATCATAAAGCGTCGCTTAAATCAAGAAACAGTAACACCATTGCTGTGAATTCAACGACTTATTTTTTTAAAATAAAAAATCGATGAAAAATAAGATTAAATAGTTTTTTTTTTACAAAATGGTAGTGTCGATTTTTTTTTTTTTTCAATTTTTCGAAACATTTTTTTCTTTTGACGAAAAATGGCAAGATATTATCAAGTACCATTTGTAACTGAAATGATTTCAATGTCATGTAAAATTATTTAAAGGTGATGAGTCATAAGTATATCGTATTAGTCAGTCATGTCGATTTATTGGGGTAAGTGAGCTCCTTCTGGTCGGAATCCGTTTTCGTCAGCGATGTAGTTGACTGTGTACTGTTGACCATCATCGGCGATCCAGCTGTAAGTACCGCGAACGGCCAAAGCCTCCTGTTCGCTTCCGGCGTTGTTCAGTTGCGCTGATTCTTGTCGTGAGATTCCATCACTAGTGTCATAACTGCAAACAACACAATGATTTTGTTTTAATACGAACATATTGCCAACATTGCCAGATGTAAAAATCAATAATATGAACATTCTTTTTTTAAACTGCTCGCGGAGCAAGCGGCATCTTTGTGGAATTATGTCAACTAATTTCAAATACTAAATAAATTCTTACAAGTGTTTGAAATTATGTCACTTTAAAACAAGAGAGTGCTATTTTAGGCTACTTAATTCAAATATGATTATCGTGTCATTTCAAAATGTAACATACGCGAAATTGTATCCTCCCAATCCGATATTGTCATTTTCATATCGGAGCACTTGAGCGTCTTTCGAACTGGCGGGTGGAGCAGCGACAGCTAACGCCAGGATAGCGGAGACAACTATGGCCTGAAATAAAATAAATATCTTTCTACTATTATATTGATTTAAATAATTTAATTAATTAACACATTTTGGTTTGCGTCTTCAATAATTGCTATGCACACATCTTCCACAGCACTTCCATAGATGTAAATAAGTATACCAAAATATTTAATTTTTTATTTTTTAATTTTTTATGATTAATTTCAATTATGTATTAATGCGAATTGTTAATATAATAACAACATTTATTAGCAGTAGTATATACTGCCATTTAACAGAGTTTTAAGTCAACGAGTGTAAGCTTTTTAATGATTTATAATATCATCTCTATGAGGCCAAATTAACGCGAGAAAATGCAAGGTGAACATCCTATTATAACACAATAAAAATTGTTAAACTATTATTTTTACATCCTATGAGGATAAATACTTTAGAACAATGTTTAACAGTGATATATACTGTCTGACAGTAAATTAAAATAGGATATTTATTTATATTTTCAAGTATTTTTTTTTTATTACATTAGTCATATTTAAAATGCTACCATTCTGCTTGATCATTATTTCATTTTAAAAACTGCTAATTTGTATCCAAAGTTCTTGAGACTTGATAGTCCATGAACTTGCGAGAATACGACATGTATTTTATACATCTAGTGAATGCTAATCACCATGGAGCTGGAAAGGTTTAGCGCGTTTGCTTCATAGCCGGAATTTGCTAGTTCGAGTGTCACAACTGCAGAATTTTAACAATCTACAGATGCAAAACTAGAAATTCAGTGCAATGAGCAATTGACTAGTTAAAAATTGTCGATATTTTATTAAGGGTGAATCACAACTATTGTTTTTGTATAAAAGCTTTTATTTAAAAATAGTTGAATTATGAAATTATGTTTCGCTTCCAGAAGCCAATCAATTGTGTTTGTGACATAATATAATTAATGCATGACAAAAATATTATTTTAGTTTCATATAATAAGGGCAGGTTATCTATGGTAATTAACTAAAGTTTATTTAATACAATAAATGGAATACATTTTAGATGTATAAACATTTTTAGAATTTAAAAAGAATTGATTTATAAATATTAATAAATACTTACAATTTTCATGGTGATTTTTTGCTTTTGAAGGTGATCCGTGTGCGATAATGTGTGCTACTGAAGTGATATCCGATCTGTCTTTTCACGATGTATTTATACTTCCTCTTCAATGCTAAAAGTTCATCGTGAAAACTGCAATATACACAAGAAGCATTTTGATAAATAAAAAAGAGAGGGAAAGTTAAAAGATAATTTTGTCGGGCATGCGTTTCAATCCAGATGCTCATCTTGCACAACAATTACATCGGCCGCTAAAGGATCTCGCAGACGATCATAAAACGAGTTGGTCTGGTGTCATCGCCAGCAAGTAAAAGTAAGGACACCGATCAATTTTACCAGAATAATACACACACAGGTAAATACATAAACTCTAGACGACATGATGTTAAACTGCTGTGCATGGTATCATTGAATGCGTTACAACATAATGCCTGGCCTGACATTTGACCGAGTGAAGATTAAGTAAGTCAACTGGCAACATAATCGTTTGTTCTAATTTAATTGTTGGCCAAATAGTATATCCGGATTAATTAAGTAAGCAATTGTTTCCTACATTTTTTTATTGTTGATTCCCCATACTCATAATCTTTCTCGAGCTCAACTAGTTTCTTTCTGACTTCTAACTCGTTTTATTAACTTTATTTTATCACTTCCTATCCATTGTAGTATGAAATGCAATTGGGGCATGTATAGTATATTGACAGTGCACTCTCTTGATAAACAATACCATCTATAAATACCATTATCTAAATTATTTAAATAATTATCACGTAAGTTATTTTAATATACGAAAATACAGTTACGTAGTTACCGAGGAGTAGATTGCTCCAGGCGCATGAATCAAGAAGGACGCAAAATATTATTAAGAGGCGGAAGTAATCTAAACTTAGTGTGCAATAAACGGAAAATCATAAATTCTGGACGAAATTTAAAGTGGCCACAACGATTGCACTCGCTCTAGGGCGCCGAATTTAAAATTACGCTACTGTGAAAGTTTAATCTTTTTTTTACCACGTCTTCTCCAAAAGTGGAACATATGAATCTTATCGACAAGGCAGTATAAATATGTCAAATTGAGAAATAGGATATATGGATACCCGTGATATGAAGACTAAACTTAGAAAAAAAAAACAGGATAATTGGTAGACAGTCAATTGTTCAAAACATTGGGTATCCAGTTTTGTGTTCCAGAATTATTTAAAAAATATAGTAGCTGTGAGATTCGAACCCACAACCGAAAACACCGAACCGCGAGTGTTTAATTATATAGGAAGTGATCTTGCATGTGGTCGTGATGTTACATTATATTTTTGTCATCTGATATTTTTAAATATGAGTTTTCGACTTAGAATCGTAAGCGGCAGTTTGGCGATTTTCATTTTGTTTATCAAATCAGTTCAAAATATATATCTGCGTGGACTGGCAAATGATTTAAAAAAATGCAACAGCCGGATTCATAATTTATACACTATCATTTTATTGTATTAGTAATGTTTTAAATTTTGTCAAACATCGTAACCATCATATAGTTTTACTCTTACGATCTTTGGCCGAAAATGGCACTATATGATATTGATATACATAAATTTATTGTGTTATGCCGCGGGCGAATTTGTTTGAATGAAAGTTCAAACTTTTTATAAGCTGAAGTTATATAAATATCAAGAATATCAATCAAAAAAAATTAAATTCCTGCTCCTATACAAAAATCATCACGCGATCGACCTTACTGCAAATGATGTATTTATATGCATCTAAAATCCGAAAGTTTACAGTAGTATTCAAAGCTTTTAAATAAATCCTTCAAATGAAATAAAAACCGGCAGCCGTGAACATACTTTATTACTATAATGATTTTTCGCAAATTATAAATAAATGATTCAGTAATGTTGCAGCGTTGGAACAGGTTTCGTGTGAATAGCTTTTTTAGTTGTTTAATACTTTAAAAACATTTATTATACATTCAACAGTGATGAGTTTAATTGGGTACATTAAAATTGTGATATATAATCGATATAAATGGTCCTTTAAATCGATTTGGATTCATAAACTTTTATTGCTGTGTTTATTATATTAGTAAACATTCAACATTATAGTCTTGAGCAATGAATTCAATTTATATTACTATAATTTATTAAATTTTAATTTATGATTATTTACTTTAGTTTTTATGGAAAAAATTTAACGTTGGCCATGACACGTATCTCTTTAGGCACATACTTGTCTAATTTAGACTTTAGTAATTTACAATAATTACACAAAATACATACATAAATCGATTGGTTTTAATTCTTTAACAATAATGTAAAATTTTCATTCATATATTACAAAACAGAAAAAACATGTGTATGTCTGCCTGTCCGTCCAAGAACTTTTTTCCAAACTGTGAAAAATTGTCAATTCTGTGTAGGTCAACAGTGTTATTTTTAACTTTTAATATCGTCACCAATGATCAACAAAAAACATTGTATACAGTCAAGTATTTTAAAAAAAATTTAATATCAGAATTAGTAGAATTTGATTTTTAAAAATGAGTTTTAATTTACTCCTCAGGCAAAGCCGGAAAATAAAAAGATAGTTTTTAAGTTCAAAAGTGACATAACTAATTTTATAAAGTTTATAAAAAAAATCTAGGTTGATTTAAAAAAAATGTGCTTTTACAATATTTACCACTTTCTATGTGGAGCATATAGTCACAACATGCCATTTTCAAGATGTTCTCAGGTTTCTCCCAAAAACGTTACTAACGGAATTTTCAGGTGATAATATTTACGTATTTTTCAACTAAGTGTTTGTAATGTATATCAAAAACACTCCTAAATATAGTTTGACAAACACTGTTAGAATTTATTATTAATTAATTACTCTTATCTTTGCCAACTCCAACCCTGTTATCTATTTAATTCTGCCATCAGTGTTATGGAAATCATTTCTATTTTATGTTGAATCACCTCTTAGAATAATTTATTCGAGTGATATAACGGTTAAAGTAACATCGTAATAGTGACTTTTTGTTATTTTCCAAATTTGTATATCCAATGACAGAATTTGACTTTCCAATTTATAAAGCATGCATTAAAATCACGTATAATGAGAATCGGTAATAGATGGCGTTAGTGTTGGGGATTACGTATTTCCTTTATGGTAATCGCTGAATAATTCAATCTAAATTTTTCACTCGATTTAAAATTATTATTTCCTACCGGAATTTCATTTTATTTATGTTTTATATAAATCTTATAAGCCTCTGAAAAATATATACATACTTTAAAATACAATACTTTATTGTATTTCAATAAAAATTACCATTTTATAATCATCAAATATCACTTTTTTAGTTTTCTAGCTGTTTTATTTAAGTAGTCAATTCATATATTCTATACTAAAGAACATTCTTAAAAAGCGGACTTCATTTAGTAAAAGATTTTAAATAAAAAAATGTTATATAAATATGTAAAATGTTTCAAATTTTAAATGTATATATTTATTTATTTCTAAAATATTCTTTATTATATTGATTTAAAAAAATAAATATATTGTTTATAAGCTGCATACATTCAATAAAGTGGTAACACTGATAAAAGCTTTCTCAAATATGTTGTAATGTGGAAAACTCTGTTGTTAACATTATTTTTTATTTTAAACCAATGATAAGCGCAGGATACTTGAATATCAAAGTGAATTGTTATGAGAAAGAAATCACAGTTTTATTTTATTTCATTTCTTATATATGGTTTTATATATATGGCTTTGAACGTTGATTTGCATTATGCTATATTTTAATTATCTCTAATTAGCGTGTTCATTTTCTTTAAATGTTTTGTATTAGTAAAATGGATATTTTATATTACTAAATTATCTCATTGTTTTAGTAATAAAATAATTTTATTCTTCTATAAAAAGCCTAAATTAAATCAACCAAAAAAATAGTTTGCACTACATGTCTTACCACCAGTTTAGATATTTCTGTTAAACTATTACACATACATGTTTTCATTCTATGGCGCAAGGACTTCCGTCTGGAGAATAAAATTTCAATTCCAGAATGCAATTCGAAAATGCAGGACATGATACCCATTAAGTTGAAAAATTGTCTGAAAAACGATTCTCATTATAATAACGTGTCAAAGATATGTCTTCACATTGCAGAGACCTATATGATACGTCTGATCTTAACGGAGCGGACAAGGTAAAAAATAAATTAAACAAAGTTTGCAAATTATTAATCGATAAAAATATCAGACTATGTCATCAAATTCTTTTGCCTCACATGTATAAGACATCAGCCATAAGTCATTGAATAAGCCAAATTGGAATGCCATTAAAAGTTTCATGTGAATAATTATGTTGACAAAGTTTTTGTGCAAGTTAAGAGCTTGAA
Organism: Rhyacophila evoluta; assembly: GCA_022683975.1. Classification (NCBI taxonomy): domain Eukaryota; kingdom Metazoa; phylum Arthropoda; class Insecta; order Trichoptera; family Rhyacophilidae; genus Rhyacophila; species Rhyacophila evoluta. The sequence goes on along the minus strand of JAGVSQ010003008.1, from coordinate 6,423 downwards.
AATACTTTTGCCATACAACGCAACGGTCTGGTTTCGTAACTAACGTCACCCAGTTGACCTACTGAACCTTTAACACGTCTGACTCGAAAATCGCCCTCAAAGTTCTTACACTGAACATCAAACTATTGCGCCGTTCTAACATGGAAATATTATACATAAATTATTGTAATTATTTTAATATTTATAAAAGTCTTTAAACTTATTATTTAACGTTTTCTCTTGTTAATAAAGCATTATTTTTCCAAGTATATGTTAGTTATAAGCATATTTAATTTATAACAAAGCTTTGCAAACACACGTTTGGCAAGGATACTGAAATTTTGGTGAAGTGAGTTTGTTTATAACGAGTGCATTATAAATGATTGAGGGTGTTAAAAGCAAAAACGCCACTTTCCATCCAAAATTATTAAATCAGCCGCTCGTTTTTGTATTAATCTTTAAAATATTGATGTCCGCATCATGTCATATAATACTTTATTGAAACCGACATTTTCATAGAAAAGTATTAAAATAAGTAAATACAATTTATCACCATCAAATTTCTTTGATTGTCCGCGATATTTCTTTAATGGACAGTGGCGAATTTGTTTTTAATCCCCTTATATAACACAATAACAAAAGGCTTCATCAGCACTTTTTGTACTCACTTAAGTAAAATTTGTGACCAGGGAAAAGGCTTCCACCTAATCATTTTTATTGGTTTTTGTAAAATAACTTATTAAACTGATATCATATTGAGTAAATAAAACATCAGTTTTGGTCTTCATGTACTTCAAGGTTTTGTCTATATAGTGTTTTTTATTTGGCCCAAAATTATAAAATAAACGTTTTTGTGCCTCCTGTAAAAAAAAATGTGGGGTAACACCGTTTTTACTTTCCGCGGTCGGAATACATTGGATTCTAGGAAATATTTTTTTTTGATATGGCCATGAAAAGTACACAAAAATTTAAACACTAATTCTTGGACGCATTATGTAATATTTGCTAAAAGAACGATATTGAAAGAAGTTTTTTTTTTTTTAATTTTTAGTAGTATACATACCGCATTGTTCTTAAATATGAGACCATATTTATGCACATAAGAAGATGATCCATTATATGAAAATGTTTCTTTGTGAATAGAATCGGCAATTTTAAATAATACAAAAAATGTATTATATATACGAAAACTATTATATTAAAATGTGATAAAGAGTAGTAAGCATCTCACAAGAATATTACCAAATAACTAGGACTATTTCTTTAAAGCAATGTTTGATTTTATTTTCCTCATAAGACACCCGCTTAGTAAACTATTTACCAATTCTTCATGTCGAATAATTAATAAATCCAATGTCATTAATAATATATAATCTTCTCACCAATACTGTAATAATTAATTAATTTTTAGTTTGTAAGTGTTAATCTATTCATATTGTCGTTGGCCAGAAAAACAAATACCATTACCTTAAATTGGTTCGCGACTCAAAAGGGTTAAGAAATGGTGCTTTGGACATTTTTAACCTTTCTTACGTCTTTATGGTGTAAACTGAGTTGATATGGCGTTTAATTATGTGATTATCTCTTCAAATATACAACAAAACAGAATTTTAAAATTAGGTATTTATCAGAAGCCATATAAAGACGAATACTTTTTCAAATAATCGGGCATATATGTTCCAATGTGCAATAATAAATATTAGCATTGAGATATCGCAGATTCTGCACTTATTAATATGTCATATCTTCAAAATACCTTTGTATGAAATTCAACTTGCGACCGATTCTACTTACGACCGAGGTGTAGGAACGTATCTCCGTCGTAAGTCGAGGAAAACCTAAATAGTGTTGAAAACTAATGTACGGAAATATGTGTGTTTTCTTCATTTAAAATTATAGCAAACATACCTAAAACGATTCATAATGTATTCGTTTAAATATTACGTAATATACTTTGAGATGATAAATTTGTAGCACGCGCGCCAGACTTTGCACGTGAGAGGTTTTCGTTGGCGTTCAAAACAAGTATCCACTTTTTTTTATTTCTACTATATATATATATACATATCTCTTAATCATTTATTTGTTTTTGTATGTTTCCTTTATGAATAGTATTTTGTGAATTTAAGTTATTTTTAATTTTAATATACATTGTATTATATTCAACAAATATAGATATATTTATTATACTTGTGTATATTTGGTCCATAGATTTGGGGATAGATTTAATTATATCTTATTTCTCTCTTTGATAAATTGTAATTTTCATTTAATACTAGCTTGTAACTGATAGTAATTACGTGTATTAATAAAAAAAGTCTATGTTATTTGTATTAAAGAGAGAATAAAAATCGCTGAAACACTTCTTATATTTTACAAGCGTAATGCAAAAATAACTTTGTGTGCTTATGATGTAATCCTAATTTAAATCAAAGATGTCCAAACGGTCGACCAGAGACGAAATGTTTTACGAAACCAATGAAGTGGAACGTATAAGTAATGGCGTTCGTAAAAATAAATTATTTCACCACTGGCATATTTACATTTTGTCATTTTTTAATTTATTTGTATAAATTTTACATTTAGAGATCAATAACGTTAGTAGTCATTACATTCCACAGATATGGTCAACCACTCACTACCAGTACAGTTTTTTTTTGTTTTTTGTTTTGATTGGCTACATAAAATTCAAATACATACTTACATAAAAACAAATATGGCGAATTAGAAACGATCAATATGTTATAATTATACATTACATCAAATAAATTGTTAAAGAACAAGTCGTTATACAGATGAATGTTGTGTTTTTGTTTAGAGATATCCTTAAAGAAAAAATCTGTGACAAGTTTTAATCGTTTGAAATTTCTTCAAGTAATTTTATTCTTTCGAATTAAAATTGACTAAATAATTAAGAAACTGTGCATATATGTTTAATAGACTTTTTTTTTCAAATTATGCCAAATTATAATTGAATTTCGATATAAAGGGGTTAGATTAACCACCGGACTATCACGATGTATTTTTTTAGTGGTACACACTTAAAAAATTCATTTAGGGATAAATATAATTGCGAAAAAATATTAAATAATTGAATAACATTATATTTATGGATAAGTGAACTTTTTAATGAATTATACGGGTTGTAAAACCTGACACGGTCATAATAATCAATTTTAAATCACACAATTTTGAATTAAATGGTATGTTTGATTATCTAAAGCATCGAGTATCTGGGGAAAAAGTATTTTTAGTGTCAATTTTTTTTATTAAGTCGATATTCCCTTAAATGAGTTCCATTTTCTATCGGTTGAATATAATTTTGATTATGTTTTTTTAAAGTTTTTTCGATTGTTTTACATTGTGGTGTTGGCACCATTATCAAGATCTTTCATTTCTGTCAGTTTTACATAATTATTCAACAATTGCAAATCTTATTGAATGTTATTTAATAATATTACACTGTACTTAGCATTAAATATAAAGTCGGCAAGCATTTAATATGCGGATAAAAACGCACTTACATACAATAGTTATTATACTAATAATAAATAATATACATGAGACTCGTCATCACTAGTAATGATTGTACAGAACTGCGTGAAGAATATGTGTATACAGGATATATTTAAGGGCCTGAGATGCGTTTTATAATTGGTCTGAAGCCGTATTTGTCAGCCTTGAAGAACATTTGGTAGCGAGAGCCATCTTGCGCCACCCATGATACTGAACCCTTTGTTGCTAGCGAATTATTATCATCAGTTCCTCCTTCTTCTTGTCGAGACGTTCCATCACTTGAATCAAATCTGTAAACACAATAAAAATTTTAAAATTATTACTTAAATTACATTATTTCCACATTTACAAGATTATCTAGTGTGCTACTTTTAAATTTATAACTAGGTGATTTAAAAATTATTTAAAAATATATTAAAATGAAGTCATCGAGAATGTCGTCAAATATTTCAAAGCTGTAGATCTTTGACGTAACACGAACATATCAACAAAAATGTTATAGATGTCGCTTTACAATTTCAATATGAAAATAATTAATTCATCATGTGTAACACATCACACATTGAACCAAGCATCTAGCTTAATTCTTATTAGATATTGACTGTGGAAAGGAAATACGAGGTAACCCTCAATTTTTCAAAACAGCTATTATTCGACAATCACAATGTATACAACGTTCTATCAAAAGGATGTAAAATGAAAATGTCAAATTAGTGCCTAAATTTAGTTTTTAAGTTTGAAAAAAGGATGCCCTGTAAAATTTCCGACCTAGAAAAATGGCTTCCATCTAATCATTTTAACTGATTTTTGTTAAATAACTCATTAAATTTATATCATATTAAGTAAATAAAACACTAGTTTTACACTTCGTGTACTTCAAAGTTTTGTCTATGTATTTTTTTGACTTTAGCCCAAAACCATAAAATAAACGTTTCTTGTGCCTCCTGTAAAATTTATAATGTGTGGGCTACGTCCTTTTTCATTTACGCAGTTGAAATGTATTGCATTTTAGGAAATACAAAATGTTGATACGGCCATGAAAGAAATAGAAAAATTGAAAGACTTATTCTTGGACGTGTTGTGTAATCTTTGCTTAAGGAGCGATTTTAATACACCAATTTTAGTCTGCATCCACTTCAAGGTTGTGACTATGTAATTTAAATTAATGTGCCTCCTATAAAAATCATTATATGTGGGTTACCAGTGGTGTAGCTACCGAGGAGCGGATGGATCATTCTGCTCCAGGCGCATGAATCACAGGGGGCGCAAAAAATAATTTGAGGCTATAAGTAAAATTTTGAGTTAGCGTGAGAGCTAAAAAAACGAGAAACCATCATTTCAGAAAGAGAGTAAATTTTTTCAGATGGCAAGAGATCTAAAAAACCGTGAGAGACTAAAGAGGGCGCAACGATTTGCTCCAGGGCGCTGAATATGTAGCTACGCCACTGTAGGTTTCGTCATTTTTTCTTTCCACAGTCGATATACTCGTATATGTGTCATAAAACTCAATTCAATTATTTTTCAGAAAATAATTAGTTATATAGAGAAGATTGCTCTTAAAAATTTGTTCATATAGATGGCTAGCTACTTGTTGATTTCTTTGTCTGTTTTACAATTTACATCATTCAATTAATTTTTTTGCGTATAATCTAGTATAAATTTTAGTCAAGAGTGTGTACTATTTTGAAAAAAAAATGTAGCACACTTCATATAAATAAATAATATAATACGATAAATAATATTTTTTCGTATTTTTTAAATACTGATCTCATCTTTTGAGATATTTTTCTAATTATAGCTAATAGTAGACCAGTTGAAAAAGGTTTAAATGGCAGATATTGTATTGATAAACAATAAAATAAAGCGAATAATTGAGTTATATAGTTCCTATCTACCATAAGTGCACTTTTTGTTGTATTTGAACTAAATATGAGGTTTTATTCTAGCCTCTATTAAACACCATTATCAAAGGTCGATAAGTTTCCAACGGCAATAAAACCCTATCAGAAGTGGATTTGAAAATTACGAATTAATTATTATTATTGTAATTACTCCTTAAATATAAATAAGCCAAACATTTAATTTTACTCTCAATATCCATTAACAAATCCCACGAAATAAATAATTTCCAAAATTTTTATTTTCATTAAAAGAAAAAACAATAAATAAGAAAAGGTAACGAACTAAAAAAATCGATTTTTAGTTCGAGTGCACTTATGGTAGATAGGAACTAGATAACTCAATTAATATTTTAGATTTTTATCTACGAATAATAGTAGATATTTTTTTTTTATACCATGTTCGCTCCTAAATTGGAGCATATGGATCTACCCAGTGTAAAGATATCCACTCCGAGAGTGGAGTATATGGACATCCGCATTGTGAGACGTATTGACAAATTATTTTCACAAGAATTGTTTGTTAGACAATTGCAAACCCAATGGGCATCCAGTCCTGCATTTTCAGATTTTTTAAAAATCCAACAGACGGGGAATCGAGCCCGCATTCCCCGGATTGCTAGCCGCGCATGCTACCAACTACGCTAACCGGGGAGACTTATGTTTTCTAATGTTTATGAACTACTGTATAATATTATATGTATCTCTATAAAAACGAATATTTGTTACAGTAAATTATAAAAGTAAAGCTGTTTTTGGTCAGGGGCGATCATTTTAACGACACGGTATTTAATAGCCAATTAGAGACATTTTTGAGAAAAATCTTATTGACCTTATCCGGGAAGTCCCAAATCCGTTTGGTATGCAAAATTTTTGCATTGGCGCCAGACAATGGTCAGATTATGTAAAAATTTAAATTGTCAAACGTTTCCACGTTGGATTTTTATTAACAATAAAATATCTGTAACAATAAAAGAATCTCTTTATGATTAATAAAATAATATTAATTATTGATACTTTAGGATTTTAA
>JAGVSQ010003007.1:0-22873 GCA_022683975.1 Rhyacophila evoluta | reverse complement strand
CACAGAAACACATAAAATGTCACATAAATCAGTCCTATGTGTTCAAATTTGATCTTAAGTACTCATTTCATTCCGAAATGAGAGTGGACACATGTGGTAATTTTATACACATTCTTACTGATTTGGAATAACTTTTCAGTTTATTTTATTCCTTGTTTGGGAATAGTAGAGCATTGTTTACAAATCGGTAGATCTAATTTGATTGATTTTATGATAATTGTTGAATTGATAGCAGTGAAAAATTTTAGTGTTTAAAATGTGTGTTCATAAAAAATTAACTCACTAATGAATGGGTTAGTAGTCAATAAATATCCGTTTTCAAATATTTTTTAATTTCACTTTTGACTTAAATGAATTGGAATAGATATAGTTAATAATTAATTGTAAAAAATTTTCCCACATCAGTAGAAATAAACTCTTCCCTTTGTGTCATAATGGTTTTAATTGGGTGAATTACGAACACTGAATTTTGTTTTGAACATTTTCAAATCAAAGTGATGTAAAAAAATCACGAATTAATTTGCTATGAACCTAGTAAAAAATATTAAAAATTAATATTAGAAAAAATTATTACCATGTTATTTAACAGTGTATTATTATTTTCTAATTCTCTATTAATTTTAAGTCATTAACAGTTTTATTGCACATTCATTGTTACAAAAATACAGACAATAAGACCCACATTTTGTAAAATCAGTTTTTTTACTTCACTGTTCTTACTAGCGTTTCATCCCTATTTGTTAAAAGAAAACTATTCTCATACTGCTTGTTCTTTTGGCATTGGCGAGTATTGAACAGGTTATGTTTTCAGGAGTAGAGAATAGATTGGTGCTGTGTTCGAGTAAAGACAAGTTCGTCCTATCACAAGATGTCTGCGTAATGTGTGGAGCACTTGGAGCCGACTCTGAAGGATGTCTCATTGCTTGCGCTCAGTGTGGACAGACTTACCACCCTTACTGTGTCAGCATCAAGGTAAATTTTACTTACTCATTTCTCAAACAATTTTCACATCTATAGTATGTAATCGGTTACGCTGCAGTTGGTGTAACTTGATATAACGGAGAGCAGTTCTTTTTAAAAGCTTTTATTTAGTTTCACTTGTCATTATGTAACAATTACTTTTGAAAAGATTTTTTAGTGTAAGGGTGCCATAAGAAAGTATGGGTAACATTCTGAATCCGTGATTCCGTAAGCAGTGATGACGTACGTAAATATTGAATAGTAAAATTTATGCAGAATCTGTTGTCTGTTTATCATGTCCTTTTTTACAATAATAATGTCATTTGAAGAAAATTGACATTACTGTGGTAAATATGTTAAATTGACATGCCTAAATTCCGGCACATGCTTTTATGTTAAATGTTCCATAACTGAACCTTGCCGGTGACAACAGCCGATTTAAGAAAATTCTTCTTAGACATCTTTTAAGTTGTTTAAAAATATATTTTTACCTTTTAGTACTTATTTAATACTAATAAAAGTTTTTATTTTTATTGGTTTTCAATTTAGAAGCAAAAATAACTCACCCCCAACATAGGTAACACACAGGCCCAAGCTGTGCAAGTCTGCAGATTGTGCACCGCATAAGGGTGCCTAGATATTATGGGTGCCTTTTTATAAGATAAATTAAATAAATTCGCCAGTCTTTTCTATGTAATTTCATAAATAAAACAAGTATAATATAAAAATATAAGATATGTATATGAACTATTAAAAGGGCTAATATTTTTTTGTTTTTTGAGTAAATAAGTTATATTTCATCTAGTAATAGTAAAAAAAATGAGGCTTGATGATTTGTTTTTGTATAGGTGACAAGTGTGATAGTCCAAAAGGGTTGGCGCTGCTTGGACTGCACGGCGTGTGAGGGTTGTGGAAGGCGGGACGATGAGGCGCGACTTATCCTATGTGATGATTGTGATGTGTCGTACCACACGTACTGTGCCCGCCCTCCCTTGGCCGCCGTGCCCCGCGGATGCTGGCGGTGTGCCCGCTGTCGACGGTGTGCTGTCTGCGGGACTGCTGAACCTGGCGCTGACAGTGGATGGACCCACGACTATACTGGTACATCTACAAACATAAATATTATCCTTGCGTCTAACACTACTATTTGCCTAATCATTCTTTAAATTGGTATCAATTTGGTGTCGCTAAGTTAGATTTGCCTTGTCGCTTATTGTAGACTTGATTAGATGAATAGGTCCAGAGATCGCAGGATCAAATGTATTACTTGCATAAAATTTTAAATGTTATGCTGTTAAATGTTATATAGACTTAGTGTCGTCTGTAAACCATGTAGGTAATAAGTTAACATTTTCATTTTCAGAATGTGGTCCTTGTGCATCACTGGTGATGTGTGCAGCGTGTGATAATCCTTACAGTGATGGTGAACTGATTGTGCAGTGTGCACAGTGCCGCCGGTGGCTACACGGGGCATGCGACACCATTCACACTGAGCAGGAAGCTGATATTTGCTGTCAAAAAGGGTATACATTACTACAATTTGTACTTCAAACGTTTAATCCACTTTCAGATAACTTAAACTCATTACTCATAACGTTTATCATTTTATACAGGTATAGCTGTCGGTTGTGTCGGCCCCGTGACTGCCCCCCTCCTCACCTTGTGCCTTTACCTGCTCCACCTCCACAGCCTCTGCCTCGGCCACCACCCCCACCGCCTGTGCTACCTCCTGCTCCTCCTCCTGTGAGATCCATATCCCCCGGAGATTACTACATGGACGGAGTATGCCTCAGTGGTACGGGAATGAGAGCCATGCAAGCGCTGCAAGGAGATGATTCAGCCTGTATGCAGGGATTGCTCCATGGTAGGAAGAAGCGGAGAGCTAGAGGGGAAGGGCAAGGGCCCATAGATAAGAGTGCAGGTCTCTATTTTTTTTTCTCTGTTATGTTGTATTGTCATTGGACTTTATTTATTCTTTGTGTTTTCTGTAATTGTGTTATATTTTTAATCACAAAAAGATGCACTGAAGATTGTTCATATTTATATTGAATATATTGTCCATTATGTGAGATGTAAGATTTAATTAACGAATTATAAGTCATACCTTGTAACTCGAGTACTTTAATCCATGTCATTATATTTCTTCTTATTTTTTCAGCCATTTTAGCTGCTATAGAATCAGTTGTGCAAGGAGGTGATTGCGACATTTCAAATGAAGATAGTAAAATGGATATTGTAGATATCAAAGAAGAACCAGGTATGTGAATACAGTAATTTAGATTTGATCTTGTAAATTCAGTTTAGTTAATTTATTCTATGTTGTTCATGCTGTTCGTTAATCAAAGCATTATTTTTTTTGCCAACTGATTTTTTTGTAAGTATAGGTTTCACTGTAGTTATTAAAATAGTGGTTGCTGATTAAGTGTTGGTTTTCAATCATTGTATATATAAATTTATTACCACATTTATAAAATATACTCATTAGATGTTGTGAATATTATAAAGAATCTTTGAAATATCTTGAGATACCAGGCACCAAAAGGCTGTTAAGTATGATAGAATAACAAAATGCTGATATATAGGTGGCTGCATGTACAAAGAAGGCATGATCTGGACTCCTGGCCAAGACGGTCCTCTTCCTGAAGGCTTCACCACATACACTACAGAAAATGGAGTGACAGTCTTAAGAAGAAAAAGACAGAGAAATCTGAACAGGGTAGGGATCGGAGGATTCAGTGTCAGACCAAGGTCACAAGGACGAGGAGGACGATCCGCTGATGGAGATCCGGCGGCAACTTGTCCGGATGCTGCTGAGCAGCAGGCTGTTACACCCACCACTCCAACAGGTAAACAATTCCATTATGCTAATTCAGCGCTTAAAATGTTCTTGGTGTCTGTCTTCCTTTGCAAAAGCACATTAGGATTACTTATATGATATAATACTCAATCATTTTTTTTTTTTACTAATATATTTGATGGAAATTGATTTTGAACTGAAAACAATTCAAATGGAAATTTGTGGGATTTTATATGGATAGCTATTGGCGATTGTTATTATATTCATACTGGATATTTGTAGTGTAGACTTACACATTGTGTTGTTTGCGATGTGACTATTACCTGGGGATGCTGGAAGATGAAACTCTTGAATAATTAACTGTATAGAAGTTGAAAAATATTACAATGTTTATTGGATTTTGATTTTATATATCTACAGTTATACACAGGCAGTGTTTACAGTATTCATGGGAGTATCCTGAAATTTTTGTTATATGAATATTTCTGTGCAGGATTATATTAATAGAATTGATAAATCATAAAAGGGCACTCAAACTTGTTTTGTAATCACTTACTTTTTCAAAATTTATCATTTTCTAGGTGCGTTAGAGAGTCCGACTGCTGCCGCTGGAAGGAAGAAGCCTCGGCGGAAACCTCGATCCCGTCTGATGGAAGCCTTTCCCTCATACATGCAAGAGGCCTTCTTCGGCAGAGAACTCTTAGAAGTCCCTGTCGCCTCTCGCTGTACTAACCCTGCCGACCACAACAGCAGGAGTGACAGTGATAGCGATACAGGAGCTGATGTCACTGCCATGTCCTCAAACCACACCTCTACCATTTGCCTAAATCCCGTGAGTTTTTATGTTCACAGTGTTTATCATGCTATCTGAAATGACATATTTTTTTCATAAATAACTTTTTAAGATTGATTGATTTAATAAAGATTGAAATTATAACTCTTTTGCCAACTTCACCCTAATTATTTTACTGAGATAAATAATTAATTGCGTTTTTGTAGAATGCCGCTGTCCTGATGTCGGCGAATTTATTTACTTGTCGAACATACAGTGTCTAAAAATATATTTAATATTTCACATTATTTTTGTTTCTCATCATACGAATTCGTTCGCTTTCTTTCATAAGCCACATTTTATTCATCGCTTGTATTGGTCAAACACTTCGTACCTTTTATGACATGAGTTTATTATTCAATATGTGTTATATTTTGTTTATTAGTTATTACATTGATTTATATGAGTTTAATAGTTATGTGTAAGGTTATTGTGCTTTACGTGACGTGCTTAAAAGCTTATTTCGTGGTTCAATAAATATTATATTATTTCATTTCAGGACAAATAAAATATAATTATCATTTTTTTGCTTTAGATATATTCCTATAGAGTAAGTAAAGTCCTATACTGAAAAATGAGAAATTTTATACTTTCTGGCAGTTTTAAAAGAAAATTGCATATTAAAATCATTGAATTTTAGTAAGCTAATTCTGGTGCTCAAATCTCACTGTGCATGAGATAGGTAGAAATAATAATTATTTCTTCTTGATACCCAATGGTTGTATCACTTTTAATCTTAACCAACCGCCTACTTATTGACAAATTGACGAAACCTCTTTTTACCGGCCTAATAGTAATAATAAAATAAAAAAAAATGGAACTAAACTGCCGAACCAAGATAAAAAGCTTAAAAATAAGTATAAAAAAATCATGTGTTGTGCTTTGATTTACCATTTGTTTTACCACAATGAAATAGAGATATTGTATCAAAATAAGACATTCCAAAAAATCATTGTAAAAGAGAAAACTTCCTATAATTATGTATATTGTTATTGAGATTTAGTTTTGCATTATTCTAATCTAAATGCCGAATTATAGGAGGAATTGGAAGCGATGGAAGCAATTCGTACCAAAGAAGAGAAAGAAAAAGAAGAAAGAGATAGGTTGAGAGAATTGAACGGTGAGAAAAAAATCGGTTCAATAAAACTCGAATCGGACTCGATGGGCTCTACTAACGAGTCTCAGAGCATGGATGATGCCAAGGCGCTCAAAGAAGTCATGATGTTGCCAACGCAGCCAACCACGGATAACAGGATTGACACCAGACATCCTGTCATGCAGCCTAAGACAGAACTCATGGACCAGTCAGGAAAACATCAATCTCACAAAGGTATAATACCATCTGCGTAAATATTCAAACTAATGCTGGCTATGTCCTATATTTTCTTTATGTGGCATATGTGTCACTGGAAATTGGCAATTATCCGATTTTTGTAAGAAATAATCATAACAAAAACAATGTTTTGTCAATTGACCGGTGTCTTCTGTAATGTAGTTTAATGTTATTACCACTCCAACTTTGAAATATCATGTATTCAATCCAATGTCATTCGTTATATCCATTAGCCAGTACTTGCAAGAACAGGAACTGCTATACTTCCTAAAAAGAAATGTTTCAACTAGTCACCCATCCAAGGCTTATCGATCCATGCATAATGCTGCTGATATTTGGATTGAACGATGTTTAATTGTGGTATTTAATATGCCATTGCTTTGCATTGTACAATTTAAGTACTATGGAAACACGTCAAAAATATTGTAGTGAGGAATGCCATAAAAGTATTCTAAAACACCGACATGAATTTCTTTATGTAATATATATATATAATATATATTTAGAGACTTAAGACCAACTGAAATTGCTGTGACATTTTAAGGAAATGTCCACAGCAATCTGGAAATATTAACTTAAAGTTTTTTTGAACTTGTGTAAGTTCTTGGCAGTGCCTTAATTTGTGAACATTGTATGAATGAATGCATCACTTGGATATGTTATCAAAGATGAGAATTATCTTTTTAAATAATATACATATCGCTTGTGTAACTAAGTTATATTCTGTATTACATAAATGTTATATTTAAAATAGATGCCATAAGTCAATCATCAAATATGGACCAAAACATTTCAACCAAGGAAGAATTTTCTTTATTGTCTGCTGTCAACCTGGAATCTATGGTTCGGGACTCTTTACCAAACATGGACAGCAGAGATGTGGAGGAAATTTTCAAAGGTGTTTTAACGGATGATTCTCAGGTAAGAAACAAAACTGATAGATGATTAAATCTAATAAAAGCAATTTTATTTGAAGTTACAGAAATATTTACAATATATGATTTAATCATAGATAATCATAAATTATGGTCGAAAATTTAACCCAACATTTGTTTATGGGCAGTAGTTGTAGATATTGTTGGGATTTCTTTTTTTCAGTTGTATAAATCATCCTGATATTTTGCACTACATTTAAGCATCCAATTATATGAATATAAAAAACTTTAAAATTATGTTTCTTGAACTAAAACTTGAAAAAGAGTTACATTTACGTGGAGTAAAACATTGTCCTGAGATATTAATTTCATAAAAATTTGCTATTGGATGTATGAATTATAGGGGTTTTTACCTTACACTGAGATCATTGTACATTTTAATTTTTTTGTCTTTATCATTGTTTATAGGAATCGCAAGAGTCTTCGGTATCATTTGTGAATTCAGTAAGCGGTTCAAGTAGCTACAATCAGCAAAGACAGCAACTCTCCAGTCCTATGGAATTCCCATCTCCATACCATACAGAATATAGCGGGTAAAGTAAATTAGTTTTACTTAGTGTTAGTGTTCAATAAATGATTAATTATTCAAACGACATTCATCATCTCCACTCTGAAAGTAAAGAAAGCATTATGATGTAATTATTTTTCATGGGTATTTTCTATTGTCCAATCATCTTACCCATCGTCACCTAGTCCAGTATGTTTGATTTTTTTATAAAATGATTATATAATTGATAAAAAAACAACTGAGATTAGAATCTGAAACTCCTGGGACTGAATTTTAAAAAACTCATAGCTGAGAGAATAACATCAGAGAAACCTCGGTTAGGTCATCACATTAGTTGGGCAGTAATAACTTTATCACCTTTCTTAACTGGTCACGGTTGTTTGCCTCCAAGCTCTGTTAACTTGGTCTTATAGAATCTCCTACTTGCTTATTTGGCGAATTTCAGGTTGCCAATCACATCCTTTGGGGGAGTCCCCATTTATCGGTTGAAAAGGAAGGGTTTCTCAAGTCATTTCAACTATTTGTTGGACTGGTTGGCCATTGTGACTTGGTTCCTATAAAGGATAATTTTTCAACTATTAAAAAATTTACAAAATCTTACAGCGAGCGAAAAGGTCTCTTCTCAACAGGGCTAGATATTAACGAGGCATAATTAGTTAGAATAGGAATCACAAACACTCTAGTGCATGCAGCGAACCATGGTTTTGAGAAGCTGCTTCTTGAACATATCTGGGATTTTGAAGAGTGCTTCACATTAGTTATGCCACGGTATATGCCGGCATAATGGATGTGAATACGTAGGGGGAAAAGCATTACCATATTACAATTTATTCTATAGTTTTCATTACTTTCATGAGCATCAATAAATTCAGATTACCAATATTGGAAGTATTAAATTTGAATTCTTGCAATAATGCTTGCAGAAGTTCGCAATTGAGTCCCGCCTATTCGGAAAGCAGTGGTCAATGGAGTGCCGGTGGAGGCATGCAAATGGGTGGACAGGGGACACTTGGGGGACCCATTGTCGAAGCGATGGGGAATGACTCCAGTACCTCACACACTTCTGGTGTCAATGCTTCTCAACCTGCCACTACCTACAATCCCAGGTCAACTGAAAAGATGAAAATTGATGAAAGTAAGATTTTTATATATTGTGAAAGTTTACTGGACCACTAGATCCATATTTCATGTTTTGGTTTATCATGTACATTTTCTGATACGTACAAATTCATAAACATAATGCAGAAAACACTGAATATCAAAGTGTAAGTCGTATTTATATAGAGATGTATGAAAACAAAAATAACTTTGAATCTTGTAGTGGTGTAAAAAAAATGTAACCATTTGTAATGAGTATTTAGATCTAGCATGATTGCCATAAGTTGAACTAATAGCCATATCTAATAACCATATTCTCATATCAAACAATCTGTTAATATGTATAATATATACTACTGTTCACGTGTTCTTCTTTATATGATGCCAGGTTTGGGAGCGGCTGCGACGATATCGGCCGTGCTATACGCTAATCTGAATCATCCAGAATGGAAAACAGAGTTTCCCAATTGGCCAGAGCGCTACAAACAGATCCTGAAAAAGTGGAGAGCCTTGGCCAGTGATAAAAAGACACCCTACCTACAGAAGGCCAGAGACAATCGAGGCGCTATACGTATGAAGAAAGCGCAGCAGGTTTGATTCTCCCAACGCTCTTTTATCATTATGGATTTCCATTCATAGACAATATATTCAAATAGAATAGTCCATTGCAAAGATTACCTTGAATATCAGAATACAGATATTTTACCGATGCATAAGTAAACGTCTAATATTGCCATGTTTTTCCAGTAAAATTATTTTATGAACACAATTTTTTCGATAGGATATGGACAGCTATATTTGAGATAATTTATATTTAGTCATATATATATTGTATCTTATGTGTTGTTAAGACCCAAAGCAAAAATCTTTGGCAGCACTCTTCTTTCAGCAATTCCATAACTGAACTTAATTGGCAACTTTATTGATTTAACATAGTCTTTTAATAGGTTTTAAAATAATTTTTTACATTAATTTACATTTTGCACATTAAAATTTTTCTTTTTTTATTACTTCATAGTATTTTGACATACTCTCTAGTATCTGATATTTTTGGCAATAGATATTCAAGTAGACGGTTTAAACATGAAAAATGATGGTATTTGAGGTAATTTTGCGAACATTTTTATGTTAGGGTTCAATTCCAAGAATATTGATTAAATGGAGAGCTGCGTCCATTCTGAGAGGAAGCTGTCTCCATCCCATCATCTGTATCTATATTTTATGTTATGGTGATTAACATCGATCAAAGTTGACTAACACCATACCCTTAGCCTAGATATTTGTGTCGTATGATTATAAAAAAGGAAAAATTACTGAAAATCCGTGCGCAGCTATGTGTTAATTTATGTGGGCATATAATATATATATAAAATCTATATATATATATAAATATTGTTTTGTAAAACGGTAAAGTCGTGGGTTTCGAAAGACTTCTTTTATCTGTGTTTTTCCCCTGGAGTACTCGTTCTAAAACATCCAAAGTACCGTCTGTATGTGATGCTTTCGCTTGTTTACGCCGCAAAGTTTTTTCACATCTCTCGTTTATCGAGCGGTCCGGCGGGCGTCGCGCCCTCCTTCTTCAACGTAACTTTGATGTGTATCAGGGAGTCACCACTCCTTTTCACTGTTAATGTCATCGTCTCTGGTGAACAAGTGCATTGTAAGATATTTTGAGAAGGAGGCCGTTCCGCCTGCATGACAGCGGGGTACGAAAAAGGAAAGAAGAAAGTGACAGTTGTTTGGGGCGCACCAACAGATATCCAAAGAAGTCCCGCCTGTGACCGTAGGCCATCCGGCCTCAGAGACTCCGCCCCGGCCCGTCCAGCAGCCCCTCCGCGAGAAGGTGCCCCCCGCCGCTGACGAGCCGCCCTCAGAGGTGCCCCCCCCTCGCCGAGACGACGGACTCGCTCTTCTAACACGCGCATCCGCCGCTAACACGCCCCGGCCCTCTCCTGCCCCGCCCCCCTCTCCATCCCCAGCCACCCCACCCCCTGTCTTCCGCCCACACCCACACCCATCACCCTTCTGCCACGGCTCCAATGTACCTGCGCCTAATGTCACCGTTAACCCGTTCGGCAAGTTTACGGTGGCCGGAAACCGTGCGGCGGCCGCCTCTGTCCCGGCCCCCACCCCCCGTCTGGCGTCCCCTTCGGAGGGGGCGCGAAGGGCGGTACTGGCACGTGCCCTTGCCTTCTTGGAGACGGGGGCGGGAGCGCCGTCGCCGCCCCCCCGCCTGCCGCACAGCATCAGCGCCATCATGCGCGGCCGGCCCGGGTCCGCCTCTCCCCCCTCCCCCGCGGGCGACCTTCACATTCGGGTGCTGACCCCTTCGGAGATCATGCGCACCCTTCCCTCTATGCCGCAGGAGCTGGCTTATGAGCCGTCGCCGTCCCCCGACGCCACGGTACCCCCGACCTTCTCACTCTCTGTCTCTCTCTCGCCGTTGTTTTATTTCATTGTTATCTCTCTACGCGACGCCGCTGTGTGCCTTTTAAGTTTACATTTACATGCCTGCCGTTGTTTTTGTTTTGCCGGCCGCGATCCTCTTTTATTTTGCTCTTTGTATTTTTGAAATGGTCGTCCTTCGAACGCGTATGCTTCAGTTTTACTCACTTCGACATTGCTTCGCCATTATCAATATTACTCTGCCATGAAAGCAATCATGTTAGGATTTATTAAATTATATTAAATGCCAGTACCTGAGTCAACAAATCTTCTGCTGCTTTCATCAGTATTCAACAAATATATATTTTTTTAATTTCAAACATACGTCACCGAATTGTAAGTATTTGAAGAATCATTACATTATTAATAGTTAAAAACCAAAACGACTCATATATTTATTAATTAATAATATTTATTAACTATGTTCTTTTGTATTGTTAAAACACTGAAATAAGATCACAGTTTTTAATATTCTTCCACATATTTTATATTGATTAATTACCTTACTGGTGTTTCATCCAGTTGAATTTGTTATTAGCTTAACTGGTTTTGATAATAATTTCATGTGAAATTTGTGATAGAAGTATTAAAAATGGTGTTATTATTTCAGTGCAAGAAAATGGAGAAGAAAATGAATTAAGTCACCTCATTATCTAGGATTTTTTTTGGAAGACTCACCATTTAGTTTGCCATTAGTATCTTTTAGCTGATTGGTCACTGTGGTTAATGTAACCCATGCTATAGAGTCAATTGGTGCCTATTGAGTCATGGATAGTGAAATTATGATTATTTGATACGGAAATCATTTTCACTGGTTGTGTTAGTATTCATAGGGGTACTTATTTGGTTTCATCGTGAGATTAGGTGAGATTATTTGGTTTCATTGTAACTGACTTCAAACTGTGCATACGCTTTTTCAGGACGCCGTTATGTATTTGAATTTTCGTTGGAAATGTTGGTTATGCGTAATGATTATATTGTTTTCTTGCGTGTATCCGCCGTCTGAGTTGCGTAAGATTTGCTGTCCGTCCGGATGCCGCGGGACACCGCCCCTTCGACGTTTAGAGCATGGTAGTTACGTCCCCACGCTCCGTATCCGCCCTCCTCCCTCCATCTTTATCCACCTGTCCGCATTAATGTATCTATAGAAAGCTTGCTTCGGTGGTTGTAGATTTGTGCTTTGAAATTTATTTGTGCCGGG
This sequence comes from Rhyacophila evoluta, assembly GCA_022683975.1. NCBI lineage: Eukaryota > Metazoa > Arthropoda > Insecta > Trichoptera > Rhyacophilidae > Rhyacophila > Rhyacophila evoluta. Next base: position 10,764 of record JAGVSQ010003007.1, on the reverse strand, counting down.
ACTATTTATTTACATGTGATTTTTGTCCTGTCATTTTTATTACATCAGCTTTTACACTTCTTGATTTACACACTGAGTAGACTTTAAATATTTCAACTTGTTTTATCTACATAATAACTTCAATACATTTTGTGCAAGTTAATATAGTATAATTTGGCATATTGTGAAAATATCATCAAATATATTCATATACAGATATACATCATTGCTAAAATAAAATCTGCCCAGAAAATAGGGAGTTCCCCTATAACATTGGAATAATTCTATAGGTTAATATTTTTCATCAATAGTTATTTTGTTTCTATCACTTTATTGAAACAATAAAAGATTTATACATATGTATGTATCTTTTATTTATTTACAGTTCTGTGTCTAACCGAATTAGCTATCAATGAAATGATCAATATCTAGATTTATATTGTAATTGAATAGTTCTACTAACTCTGCTATCTCGCCAATGTTGTAAATATTGCAGATTAAAACCTTATGAGGTGTTTAAAGTTGTTTTCACTCTTGATCAAAAATATGTCAGCATGTGAAAACTTAATGACCATAATAGAGAGAATGAAGATACACTGGACTCTCTATTTACACGTTGGATACATTCCACGCCATACTCTGTAAAAGAAAAACTGTATAAAAAAAGTATACTAAATAAGAAATAATGATGGATAAGATTTTCTCGTACAAAAATCAAAAAATAAAATTCATTATTTTTTGTTGTATTTTAATTTTATAAAAATGACAAAAATTATTCACTATCAAACAATAAATAGATGAAACTCAGACAGTAGATGTGTATGTGAAAACATATTTGGTACGACATTGCTTTCATCACTTGGGATATCCAGACCCTGCGTAATATTTCTTTTCAAATTTCTGGGTTTACTTTAAAACTTTAGGAAATTTAGCACCGTGTTATTTCTATACCACTCAAAAAGAGAATCCAGTGTATGAGAATGATCTATCATTAAAGCGAACATACATCTTCATATCTGATATGGATTATATTAAAACATTGCATTTAAATCTATTTTTTTAGTTACTGTGTAAAAATTATTTCCTTCGTAAAATTCTATTCAAATTTATATAGAACTGTGATAAATTGGCAGGTCAAAAATGACATCTTTATTTGATTAGAATTCAAAAAATTGCATTCAATATCAATAAAAATATGTGTACACAGTTAAACTGTTGTAAATAAAGAAGATGAAGTCAGTGTTTCAACTTATTTTGATGTCGCAAAATTATATATTTTTATTAGTTTATGTTGCCTCAGTGCAATTAATGTATTACAGACTAATAATATCTTGAATTGTGTGCAAAACACAGTGAGATACTTTCACTGTTTTTATAAAAATGCAATAGATAATATTGGAATACATTACAGTATAGTAGTAATACGAATACAGATTAGTTTAGCGAATGTATTCCAATATTTTTCATAGCACTTTTCTCAAAATATTGTCAATTTTCCTGCAGGACTGCAGAGTACTAGTTTTGAAAAAAAGTCTTTCTTATGTTGGTGGTAGACCATTCATTTATTATTGTAATCCATTAACTAATAAATACTAACACAATCTGATGTTATCATTTGTTTAAATAATTGTTTTCTATATATTTCGTCATCATTAAAATAAATTGAAACACCAATTTTTTTCTCTTTCATCGAGGTATACTCAGTATGTTTTTTGTATTGAAAAATAATCCTTTTTTAAACTATTGCAACATTTAATTTTTTTTTCTAATGGGATGTGCTTGTTGAATCAAGAGGCTCAGTCAACATGAAAAATCCACTGAGAGATGTTTTGTTGTTATAGTTTGGAATATAAATGTCTTATTTAACGTTTTGAGTGTCAATTTTACTTGAAGGAGTATACAAGTAATTATGTCGTAGTGTATACTCTATGTATTTAAATATAAATATTTAAAATCATGTATAGAAATATTTTCAACCATCAATGATATGTTTTTTTCCAAGCCATTCTTCATTACATCATTTTATTAAAATCACAAATTGATATTTTGACTCAGTTCTCACAATTCAAAAAAAACAACTGATAATTTCCATATCAAATAATAAGTTATTTAATCGACTGACATGTGGATATACTGAAAAATATTGTTTTGTGATTGTAGTAAAAATGAATAGCCACCTCTAAAATTTTAATTTATTTAATTTATGAAGTATTGATAGCTTTAATGAAATTTTAATAAAATTATTTGTTATGAATAATTTGAGATGAATGAAAGAGAAGGCATCACGGTACAGTTATTAGTAATTGAATTATCCATGTTTGAGTGTTCATAAATGCACTACGAATTATAATACGAATAAATGTATTATTTATTCAATGTTTAATTTTATTGGTACATTATACTTACTAATTGTATTTGTGAACATTTTCCATGGATAAAAAAATATATGCATGTATTTAGTTACAGCTTCTTCACAAAACGACAGATCTGTTAATTACATCACTAATAACTAAAAAATATCACTATGACATTTTTTTGTAAAAATAATTTTAATTTTAGTAGAAAAATTAACTATTAACAGAAAACATTCTATTTTTTTGTACTGAGAATAAAACATTTTTAAATAAAGATATCACAATGTATAGCTACTTGGAAATGTAGATATGTGGGAGGTCTACCAGGTCTTACCAGGCTAAATGGCAACAGTCTTTTGACCGACTTCTTAATTGCTTGGCACTGGAAGTCATGGGTTCACGTCCAGTAGCTGGATAAGAGTCAATGTATTCTTAACATGTCAATATTTAAGTATAGGACAGGGTTGCCTCAATCCTCAAATGAACGTTCAGTCTAAATAAATCTCACTGTAGATAGTATATTCTACATCCTGAAAACCGTTAGTTAACTTTGATGAGCTTAAGTTGTATTTAGTATTAAATACATATTATCAGAGTTAAAAATCTGTTAAAAAATAAATTCTTAAGACACTAAATTAAAGTTTTCAATAGTAATTGATTTAATAAGAACGTTGATATTGTTTCAGATTTTTACTGATCCTTTTCAGATGGAGTACATAATGCATAGTTTTAAATTATTTAAAATGTTTTATTTAAAAGAGATTTATTGCTGCTTTCAAGTTATGTTATTAAACTTTTATCTAGACAAAAGGTTATTTGATATATTTAACAATGGATCAAAGTAAACCGAGTTAGTTTATAGATGGCTTATTACACAATGGTTATATTCTGGATATTGGAAAAAAGGTCTAGATAAGGGTTTAAGAATGTCATTTCGTTACCATAAGATAAATAAAGTAGTTTTGTTTTATAAACATCTTTTATAGTTAAAGTAAATGCAATGTAAGTAATTCAAACAGTAATATTGTGAAAACAAAGTATTTTTAAAACTCTTTTGATGCTTTATATTTAATATCAATAGAAGTTATTAAATTAACTTGGCATTATATAGTGTCAAAAAAGATTCTATAAAATAAATCTTATTTTTATTTATCTCTAGCTGCCATCTATGAAAGGGACGAATGTTGAATTTTACTTGATGTAGAAATTAAATCAATAAAATTGATTGTGGTAGGTAAATCAAATCAAATTAAAGTAAAATTTGTTTATCAATGAGTCAATGTGTTTTCGAACACACTTTTAATATAATATGTGGATGGGAGAGCAAGAAGTCGGCTTAAATCATCAAATTTTTCCAAACAGCAGTTCTGTTATTAGTAACATTTGATTTTGTAGATTTATTTTAGAGACGTCTCCATGAAAGATGTAAAATTTATGTTAAAGCATATAATTTAATATTGCAGAATTAATAAAAATTCTTTAAATCATCAAATACTGTTAGATATAATTACATCAGAGTATTAAAGAAATATAATAATAACTAAATTGTTATATCGTATAGTATTATGTTAAACATAACCATTCGTACAATGTTTCGATCAGTTGGGTTAATCTGAAAATGAATATTCAAATATTGTAATAAAATAAATAGGAATAATAGAATAATAGGAATATTTATACATCAGTGCAAGAGTAGGATAATGGTGTTTGAATTATTCATGTGACGAATCCAATGCAATAGTAGGATATACAGAATCTTTGGAATTCATTTTATATGGACATTTAACTGTAATATGTATTCAGAAAAATATTAACATATTATCGATGTAACAGTGAGACAAAACAACTTGTCTCACTGTCACGCGGCCGAAATCTCCCATAAAATGTCCGATGTCTGTTGAATTTCTGAATCGTTTTTCTTTCAAACTGTGCTCCATAGAATGTAAAAGATGATAATCCGACAGAGTGAGGTCTAGCAAATACCTTGGCCATGTATCATTGATTTTTCTTTATTCAAACGGTCTATCCGACTGTTGGCCATGGAGTCATGTCTGAACACAAACTGTGCTCAAATAGCAGTTCATAAAATACGCGATTTCTTATTGGTCCTCCTAATATTTTATCCTGAAATAATACAAAAATATAAATAGTTAAACTGTATGTAATTAAAATTAGACAAAATACCAAACAGCCATTATCCCCAATCTTAAGTTTTTCAGATTGACGTACTGTTGCATTGATATGATCAGAAAATTAGTTTATTTTTATTCTCTCTGTGATTTATTCGCTTCAAATAAAATTTCAAATCAATTTTAACTGCCGATAATAATTTGCCTGAATTCAATGCGGAAATGACTGCTTACTCCATCTTTATGCCCATACCAATATATTTGTGTTCTCAGTGATTATTTTTTGTCTGTATATTATAGTGTAATTAATGTCTTTCATACTCTAAATAGTCTAAATTCTTGGGAGATGTGTAATTTTGAATTGATTTACCTACCTCGATGTAAACGATGAAGCAAAATTGTGTGCGGGAGTGGTTGCTAATGTGTCGATGTGTTGGGTGTGGCATCGCAGGAGCAAGAGAAGCTGTCGGGGCAGCAGAGAGGTGCCCGAGAGGCAGAGCAAGAACGGCAGTGGAAGCAGTTGCAGCAGACCCGTCAGCAGCAGGCCCAGTTGCAGCAGCAAGTCATCCACGATCAGAGACTCCAAGGTACGCCTCACCTTCAACATACTCTTACATATTTCAAAAACTTCATGGGAACAAAGTGAAAGGATATAACATCACAGCAACAATCACAGACTATAATATTATCTTTGTTGAATAGATGAACATATAAAAACAAAACTGATAATACATACGCTGTAAGTGTTTTGTTAATTGAATGTGAACAGATCTTATTAATTTTGCAAATATTAAAAGAAAAATGTGCATCATTCCATTAATCAAATGATATCATGGCTTTTGGCCCAGGGTTTTCATAACCTAGTGGGTGAGCAATTAATGAATAGATAATGTAACAAAGCTTAACATTTTTTATCTCATGCGGATCAAATTTAATATGTTTTCGGAATGGGTGAAAAATTTGGAATATCATTTCTTTTTGCAATATTGCTGCATATAAAAATATTTTTAAAAATATTAAATTTCTCCACATTAGATGTAGCCTCATCTTGGTCGGATAATAATGATTTACCTATTTTTGCATGTAAATGAAATAAATACTCGTGATTTTCTTTGTGGGGGAAATTTCTTCCCCCAAATACTTGAATATCTCAAAATCTTCAAAATTACATTTAGCCAAAATTATGTTATGAGTAAAACATTAAAAAAAGACGGTTTGATCATACATTTGAGGCATAGTTTTACTAGTCCTATTTATTAATAAAAAGTGAATCAAGCAATTGACTGACGACCATTTCTCGTGAAAATATTTGTTCACATTGTGGGAATCCACTTCATTCACCAATAAATTAGCAAATCACAATTAATGGCATTTAATTGAAATGTCTACATTTGGATAGTTTTTCTATGGATACCCTTAGTTTGGACATTATCATCATTGCTATTCATGTTGTTTTGCTTCTATCTACACTCACCACAGACACAACCCACACCATTTTGAAATCATATTGAGTCTTGTACAACTCTCATTTGACGTCTATGAAAATTTCAATGCCATATGTGAGATTTTTAGAAGACAAATTACTTTATCAGTATAGTGTGGTTCATTTGTGGTTTGCTTTTACTCTTCAAATTTCCATTCCATTCTTCTGTGTTATTTGACTGTCTGTATTTCAAATGTCTTCAGGGTGATAACCATTCTACTGATTGTGTATTAGAGATTTAAATGGGACCGATGTAATGTTAAGGATTGACTAAAATGTGATAATATTTAACAGCTCGTTGTTTGTTGTTGATTTATGAAAAAAAAAACAATTTAATCCATCCATCTGTTTCCATAATTATAAGTTCAAAAGTTTCTAGTTGTTCTAATAAAAATCTGTGTTTTCCATGTGACGCTCGCTCTTGGCATTACAGTGTATTAATCATAGCTCGAATACTTAATTCTAACAATATTTTATGAATAACCAATAGAAATTTGGAATGCCTCTTCATTCTCGTATACTTCGCGTCATTGTGACATAACAGAACTCTTTCATCTAACCCTGGGGCGTGATTGTATTCTATCTGGATGTTTTTCATGTATGATCGTTATAATTATGGCTGTTTCCTTATCGCTCTTCATTTTTAACAATGTTGATGTCTCATTAATATGTGTCGAGGGACTGTTTCAAAAGAAGAATGTGAACACGTCGAGGGTTAGACTTGCACGATTCGATATCCGGGGGTGGCGTCTGCGTCTGCTGGCGCCGAAAGGCTGCCTCTCCGTCTATGACTGATGATGTAATACATTTTATCCGGCAGCCATGGCGCGGGTGCAACGGCAGATGACGACAGATGGCACGTTCCCGCCAGAGCAGCTGCAGGTGTCGGTCAACGACCAGAGTCCTATGCACCCCGCTTCCCCCTCGCCTACCCTGTCCATGGCCAGGAGTCCATATGCTGCCCCCCGCTTTCCTCACCCCTCCGCCATACAGGTGCGCCCTTCGCCCAATCTTCAACGGCCGAGTCCCTTCTCTCCACAGTCTCCCCTCGATGGTTTTCCTGGATCCGTATCCCCCGCTCCTGGGCAGGGTGATCCCTTCCAACGGCCTCCTTCCGAGAGTAGTGGTGATTGTGCTCCGTCGCCGCAAACGCCTCGTTCCTTCGGCCACCAATCTCCTAACCCTGCCAGGAGTCCCGCGTATGCTGGACAACCCCGGACGGTGCCAACAGTGGTCCAGCAGGAAGGGTACATCGGCACACCTCGCCCAGGTGCGCAGTATACTGTCAATCCACAGAGGAATCAGATCTACGCACCCCGACCGCAGGACCCGTTTGCACAGCCTCCTGGCCCTGCTCTCTCCTCGCCCAGAGGCGAGGGGCCCGCGCCCCCACCCCCTGAGGTCAACCGCCAACTGAGGGATCTCCTGCAGAGGCAGCACGCCCCTAATAAGCTGTGGCCTCAAGGTACGCCGATCCGCCGTGCCCTGTCGCCCTTCAGTGTTGTGTAGCCCATTGAAAAACTGCAATCAAATCAACGCACCGCATTGAAACAGACAGTCCCCACACTTACTACGCTCACCTTGCAAATCGGACATTTAAATTCCGACAATTATAGCCATCGGATGAATGCATGTTCATTTTAAGAGGGAGTGTTGTATGTACATTTTGGAGACCATTTGATCTGATCCGAATCAGTCATCTTGCAGGATGCATGACACTTATCTGAATAAATTTAAATTTTGCCTTTTGCTGAACATTGCTTTTAATCACATTCTATATTTCAATATCGTAAATTTACCTGAATAGACATGTGGTTTTTATTATTTTTTGTAATATAATATTGTATTTAAAATATGGATATTTCTGAAAAATTATATTTCAAAACATTCATTTTTCTTTTGAATATATTTAATGCTTAATTCTTTTTTGTAATCATTTTAAATTGAAAGATATTTTCTTCTCTGTAAAAGTAGTGTTCAGTATATTGCAAAAGGATGTTTATCTGCAGGTTTATTCTAATGAAGATTGCATATTTTATAGCGACTGTGTGTGCACTCAAAAAATGCATGGCTGTTTATTTTTTGTAGAGAGATCGAGCTCACGCAGGTGGTATGTCTGATGCAGCTATTTGAATGAGCCTGCTAGTTACTGATCTTAACAATTCATGGTTCCATCGTCTATCAATAACATTTCATTTACTAATCAAAATTACCTATTGATTTTTCGGAGTAATATTTAAAAATTAAATTATGAAATATGTCGAAAGATAAGCTGTAAATATTATGGAGCGCCGAAATTGTCAAGTAATAATTGTCAATTTGGTTTGCGTCCTATTGTGTATGAATTTATCTAAAAGCAAACCAGCATGTAGACTTCCGTGTGGAGATTCTTAATTATTTATTACCCCACGTGATTGGCTGTTGGCCATTTGCTCTACCCATTGGCTGCAGATACGAATTTAGAACATTTAATTCTTACTTATCTTAATTTTTTTAAATGCTTTTAGTAAGTTTTTAATTATTTTTTTGCAATCAAATAATTCCCGAAGAACAATAAAGATTTCGCATTATATTACTCATTCATGTTGATGGGGAGTTTCAGTTTGACGATTTTGTCATATTTCATAAGGGGAATGTAGAAACAAAACTAGTGTCCATTGGTTAAATGATCTATTTTCTAAGTAAACGATTCATGTTAAATACTGCATTATTAATAATTTTATTCTTTGAGTATCAAAGATTTAAGAAGAGGTTTTTTTATGACCATAGTTTCATAAGTTTTGTACCATTTTTGTCTCTACATGTCGCAAATGTAACGTTTAAGAATATATGATAATTTTAATTTTATTGAATAATCTTAAAATGAAATATTTTACTATTTTAATCAAAATATCTATTCAATAAAATTTAAGTTAAGCCAATATACCAAAAAGCCACAAGCAACATCCACTTAAATTTTCGTTTTTATCATGTTCTCCTCATAAATAAAATAAGTTATTTTTGATTATGGCCACATACATTTAAAGTGAAAAAAAGTTATTTGCGAGTATTTTTCTCAGTGTTGGTGAACTTTCTTTATATGTTTGCTTGTGATTTTTTAGTTTTGCTTTTGCTAATATGAAACACAGATTTTTAAAAAGAAACATTTGTTACTACATAATCTCGGCTTATTTATCATTAAATCTAGAAACTAAATTGCCATATAACCAAATTTAAATTCAGAATATTCTGCGATAGAAATATTTTCTGCAGAAAATATGATGTGCATAAGAAAAATAATTCATGGAAAAATATACTATATGGACACCAGTTTTGAAATATCCAGGTCAATAAATGAATTCTATTGATACTATATGCTAAAATGTTATATAACGTTTAAGAGGAACATTGCTGATCTTACACCTCTGGTGCAATGATATGTTAACTCGAGAGTTAATCTTTTTTTTAGCTGTGACCCCACCTGCATGAGTTCCTTACAATATTCATTCAAAAAATATTCATACTTTTGTAATAAATATAGTATTTGTGTAAATATATTGTACATATTATAAAAGTAGAAATAGTATAAATATCAAAGCTTTTTCAGAACTAAACTAAAAGACAAGTCATTTTATAGTAGGTTTTTTTTTTTACAAATGGTTAGTAAATATTCACAAAATGAGCATCTTTTAATGCAGCGCATAAATCTCAGTATCTATGAGGTGGCTGTTGAGAATATGTTGATATGTAATCATTCAATAATTGTTGACGTAGCGTGTAGGAGTAAATGCATGAAATAATTACAGTAGAATCATGATTATCCAGATTAAGTACTGATATTACACGATTTGGACACAAAAAAAAAAGTTTTTTGAATTATTAATTTCTATGGGTTTTTGTCTTTTCTAAAAGAAATTAATTTGTCTTTTTCAAATGTCACATGAGCTCTGTGCGAATTCTTTCGAAACATGAATGAAAATTTTACTGTAACTAAGTTATATCTGGTGGATGTGTGTTATCATAAAATGTAATTGTGTTATTGTAGATGTACCAATATGAATCTTCTACTCGCGAAATTTGGAACAAACTTTGGTACCATCCATAAATTAAAAAGTGACTTAAATAGTTAAATGTGGAGTACTCTAATGAAAGGAATGGTTTGTATTGGTATAGCTAAAATCATGCACAATATGAACAATGGAGACAATATTCATTTATCAAATACTGTATCCTATGTACTCTGTAATTTATTATTTTAATAATTTTTATTTGTGTTGATATAGTTAGAAAGGCTATCTTGGAAATGAAATGTGATCATTTGCACAGGTGACGACCAATCCGTGGGCGTTCAAGTACAAGAGCAACAACATCAGATGGCGGATGGTCAGTTCCGACAGCCGCTACCTGTGAGTCCTGTAGTGAGGGCCAGGGCTCCTATGGCACCCATCGATCCTCATATCAGGCTGTTACTGCAGAAGAATCCGCTCAGTAATTATTTTCTTCTTATACATTTCTTGATTTTACATTATTAATATCTTGTATGCATTCTGTTAGTGTTGCTTTATGGTTGCAAATAATGGCACCTGACAAAGCCTTGAAGGTATTTCATACTAAGTTTTATGACCAGACGCTTAAGTCTCATACCGGGGATGTGGTGGTATGTGTTCGCTTGCGTTGAGGAGATGAGAAAATGGATCATACAGCTACTAATTGCTACAGGAGTTTGAGAGTGCTGTCTGGTGACAGGGATTCTTGAAGGCACCATGTGGTATATATTAGATACACTTAACACATTCGCTGCGACATGTTTTTATAGGATAGTGTAGAGGTACTGAAAAAA
>JAGVSQ010003006.1:0-22874 GCA_022683975.1 Rhyacophila evoluta | reverse complement strand
GAATTTAAAATCAATTTCCATCAAGCACCATCAGTCGAAAATATTAATTAAAAAACCAAATATTAAACAATATAAAAATATGAACATATCAAATCATTGGGCAAAATCAGATTCATTGCACAGTTCTGATAAATAATGAATTAAATGTGGCCTCAATTGATAACGCATAATATATATAACATTTATAAAAAAAAACTTTTAGGAAACGTTCAATTAAATATTTTCACTGGGCTTCAAATCAATGCTATCATATTTTTTTCAATAACTTCCAATCAACCAAGCTTCATTCTTTCCATTTCACTTTCGCTCTTGGCACAGTGGAAAGTAATCAATCACCGTGTCAATCAATACAAAGATCGAATCCCCTCCTGCCGAAATTCATCATTTCTCTCCTATCTTGCTCTTTTTAACAAGAATTTAAAATATTTTTTCACCATTTTAACACATTGATATCTAATTCATGCGATAATAATATCGCAGCTATTAATTCACTGATATTATATGCTTGGTAGAAATGTAGATTTCATAAATAACCTTTAATAATAATAATATTATTCGTAAACCAGAATTTGTCATACTCTCATCTAAATACATACTATATTTACAAGTGGGCATTGGTTGAATGACCTAACGTGATGTTAAAATCATATTTTTTCTTTTTTTTTAATTTTATTTAAAAGTTCCGACAAATTTGAGATTGTTTTAAAATTATTTTACCAATTTTATAAATCCATTTTTTTGCTAAGCTTTATTACATTATTTTTCGTTAGATCATTTTAAATCTAAATTTTACCTGACAAATATTATAGTAGCTTATATTTATTTATGGACCAAATGCCAACTTTTGTTTAACATAATTAAGTTTTAAATTTTGTTTTAAATATGAATACGGATCAAAAAAAATCTATTTTTTTCCATTATTTTACGTATGTAATTTAGTCTAACCTAACATAACCTAAACTAATATTACTTGCAGGATGCTATTGGATGATGACCTGACCCGGGTGAATTAATGCAAAGCGTTTGCAAAGAAAGTCCCGGAATTGCCATTCCGTAGCCAGATACTGGATATGGTGGATATGGAAATAAATAAATAATACTGGTTAATTTTATATTAAAACTAATTCAAAAACCTACTATCCACAAAAAAATGTATCCGTTTTCGAAGATATTTCGTTGGTTTAAGGTTTGGTTAAGTATTTTCACTAAAAGTGAAAACAGTTGGTAAAAAGAGCTTTTGAAATTTTGAAAAGTCGATTATGTTAAACATTTGATAGATGTGTTTTGACTGTGGTAAGAAAAAGGGATGTTACCCACATTATAAGAAATTTTACAAGAGGCGCAGAAAATGTTTATTTAATTATTTTATCTAAAATCAAAACATTACATAGGCACAAACTTGAAGCAAATGAAGACTTAAACTGGTGTTTTCTTTACTCAATATAATATTAAGTTAATAAGGTGTTTCAGAAAATTTTCAGCATATACCTGTTTGATAAAATGTTTATTAAGTTGTAAACATTCCGATTATTATTTAAAAGCTATTTTGAAAAGTCGAGGGCTACGTTCTTTTACTTATCCACAGTTGATATGTAAACACAGTAATGACAAATTTGTGAAAAGAATTAGTTAGTTCCTAAGTTTAAAAATTGGACAGTGTGGAGATCTATATATTCCATTTTTAGAGTTCACATATTTACCCTGTATATATCAATCAATATGCTCTATTTTTAAAGCGAGAACATTTAAAAAAATATTATTGCTATTTTGCTAACAATGTTGGATAGTTAGAAAGATTTTTATTATTATTTGATCATTTAGTTAATTTGGTGACTGATTCTTAGCGTGTTAAAAATGGCGGCAATTGGGAATATATTTTTTATTATATCAAATCCCCAGGCCGTACCGCAGCGCCTCTTCCCAGAACACAATGTCATCAAAATTGCCGAAATTAATTAATTGGTCATCGTTCACCATCAATCAATTATATTTTTTACCGTCGAGTGGTTGAGAGAGGAATGGGTGGCGCTGACATTTTTTCTTTGCATCCACATTTTTTTTATTCCTCCACGCTTTTCCGGTGATTTTTCCCGCGTTTTTTTGCTCGTTTTATCAGTGAAATCGACTCGATTGAGTGGTTGTCAATATTTACCGCCGGGCTTATTCACGAAACCTTGAATAAATATGTCATTTTTCAGTCAACACATTATGTTCTCACACATGTCAATACGTACTTAATAGCCAATCTAAAATGCCAAAGAGGGGCAATAAAATACATAGACGCTTCAAATCTTGCTACAACCTTTCTTAAATTAAACTTATAAAAGGTTACCTGGCGTAAACTCGTGAAAATTTATTATTTATTACACTTAACCTTTTAAATGCCGGAAGGTGTTCATATGACTAGACCCGGAGTGCCGGCAATTTTTTTGAAAAATTAAAACCAACGAATTTTAAAAATCAATATAATATCGATAATTCTTGACAAATGAAGTATAAGAGATGTCACTATGCATTTGAAGCATTGGATTATTTCAAACTGTGAAACTTGGTTAAATATTGATCGTTAAAGTATAACGTCTTTAGAAGCGTATTTTATATGGCCGGCTTACCGTGCACTGGATTATAGAGCGCACATAGACGCTTGTGGCATACAACTGGTTAAGATAAAAATCTTAGCAAAGCTATTACAAATTTTCAAAGAATATTATATACATCACAACAATCAGTAGTGAGTACTTTATCATTTCAAATTGTATTTTCATTTATTTTGGTCATGCGTCATGTCTATATATTTTTATTTAATCCTTGAATGATAAACAACGATAGATTTTCGTTAAAAAACAAATGTGCTTAATTAGCATGTTTAATGGTTGAACTATGATTTCGTTGTAAAAATACTACTCATTTAAGGTATTTATAGCGTTTATTAATAGAATACTAAAAAAATGAGGATTATCAAAGCAGCTAAAAGCTTAATTAACTTCTTCGAAAGATATCTCTTGTAAACTATTTAATAATATAAAATGATTTCGTATAATATTACACATAATTCAGTGATGAAATTCGATTGCATACAATCTTTTTAAATGCATATGTTTTTAATTATAAATTTATCTTCCATGACTATTAATATTTATAAAAATGATTTTTGCAAAAGGGTTCTCTGAAATTTCTATACATTACATATATTCATTTGAACGAGTGAGAAAATACTAAGACAGCTAACTCATATGTTGTATCTTTACTATAAAATCGAAATCACATATCTGCGTCTGTCTGTCACAAAAACTGCTGTCGAACAATGAACACTAGCAACGTGAAATTTTTACATATCATTTAAACAGCTGTTTTTAATTTTTACACTATTATGAATAATCCACAAGCGACTAAAAATATTGGATACCAATAAGTATTGATATAAATTTGTAACAAATGTTTGAAATAAAATATTTTTAATAAAGAACGAGTTTGAATCTATCGTAAGAAAAATCGAAAAATAAATAGTTTGTAAATAAATTTCATTTCAACATGAAATAAGAATTAATGCAGTTTTATATGATGTGTATATTTAAAATTAAGCTCTAAAATGTATTTGTGTTTTTGTATTATCATATACAATTGAAAATATAAGGCGTTTATAAATAATCTGTTTTACACTAACTCAAGTATTTGCGTTTATAAACTATGGGATGTATTAATGCGTTTCATTTATTCAGTAAAGCTCGAGCTAAATCAAAATCGTATAAAAGTTCTAATATATTATATAAAACTCATTTTTTATATAAATTTCATCGAATTTGCAAACAATGGATGTAAATATCAAAGAATATAACACTTATTTTCTAGGCATCACATTATTTAAATATATTCCAATAAGCAGCCGCATCCCTCGAAATTTCAATCATTCTATTCACTTTTCATAATTAATTACCACGCCCCACGTACAAAATAAATTAAATGCCACTCAAACCCCGGTTGACAACTCCTTCTACATTTATTTTCTACTCCAGGGGTGGGTTTATTAGGGGGAGAAATCATCTCTGCGCTAAAGGGACAGGGGTGGATAAGGTTTCAAAATGTCCCTCGTGGATTACGCCGTTGTCGGTGTAATTTACAGTTAGTCAAAAAATACCTTATATAGATTTTTGAGCCGCTATTTTTCGATGGGCTGATACTTGATTTTAATTGAATCAATTTTATTTTTTATTAAATTGTGATATTCCTTATTCCTGTTTTTTAAATGAGTACATAAAATATAGGAAGGCTCGTGGGGGAAGATTTTTGATTAAAATGCGATGCCTGAAAAGTCAATAATACCTTACAAATTGAAATTATTTAAGATTTTTTCTCAAGTGGTATTGGAACGAACATACGATGTTCTTAAAGAACTTTAATTATTTCAATTTCATTCTAAAATTATTAATAATTGAAAGAATTACATGGGGAGATGCCAAAATTAAGTATAGTGTGTACCGAAATGAACTGATATTTAAAGTTTGCCAATTATTATTACGACAAAGCCAAAGTAGACATTTTTGTTTACTGTTACTAGTAAGCATTGGAGTTACATTATGCACAATTAAATAATGCGTAGAAGTAGTAAAAGTTCACATTGAATATGGAGAAAAATAGAACAAAAAATGGGAGTAAAATTAAAATATCAGTTTATTTTGGGACACTATATAATGTAGTATTTTTTCAAGTGAGACTTACTTCGGCTTGGTAACCAACAATTTTTACGTATGTATTTGATTATTAGTATTTTAGTTTATTATTTATAGCTTTTATAATTGTTGACACACTACATATTAGCAACAGCTGTAAATAAAATTCATCAATGACAATAAGTCATTGAAAAGCTCTAAATCGTGGTTTAAAAAAGCTATGTTAGACATTAGACTACATAAGTCTTATATATAAGTTATCCATATGCTATTTTCACTTTATTTTTTCCACGTTTGTTACGCTTGATACACAAAAAATAGACTTGTGTTTTATATTTTTTTTATTTACAATTTAACAATTCATTCTTATGATATTTATTGTTTTAAATAAAAAGTTGTTTTTTGGATTTATTTTCAATATTTTCTAATGAGTGATTTTTATAAAATATAACTTGTATTATAACACATAAAAATTTATATATTTTTAAAAGTTAATTCGTTCACTTTGTGTAACTCTCTCCGGTGGCGTAGATGGTAGTGTGCGCGCCTAGCAATCCGGGGATTGTGGGCTTGATTTCTCATCTGTCAATTTTTTTAAATCCAAAAATGCAGAACTAAATGCTCATTGGGTTAAAAAATTGTCTGATAAACAATTCTCGTGGAAAATAATTTGTTAAGACGTTTTCACATTGCGGAGATCCACTTACTCCACATTCGGAGTGGAACCTTTACACTGTGTAGATCCATATGCTCCAACTAAGGAGCAAACATGGTATAATATATATATGTATATACATAATTGACAAAACTTTCTATGTCGATATAATACGTCTAGGGTATTTAAATAAAACTAAATTGTGTTGTTAATATTATAGTTAGTAACTGAACATATAATTTTAAATAAATCCCCGAAAGGAAAAGCTTATTTCAATTCTTATACTTGGAATAATGTCTTTGTTAATATAACATTTAATAAAATTTGTTTTTATTTTTTACATTTTTTTGGGAATATTAAAAAAAAAAGTAATGATGATACTAACTACAATAGTTAAATTAAATCATGTTTACTGAGTAAAATTGATGTAGTCAAAAATTGTTTAGCAAGAGAGATGTAAGCCTATTTTAAATAAGTTTTTTTATGAACCGATCCACAATCTAAATGTAAGATATAAACACGCCCAAAGGCATAAAACCATTGGAATGCTATCCGAATAAATTGTTAGGGCTTTATTCACGAATAACAAAAATAAACTTCCATTCCCAGTGCACGATATGAGAAGGCCGAGGGCTATGTGCGATTGGAATGCGACTAGCAGCTGTATTGTCTAGGACGCTCGCTTATGGTCAGTATATATTATATTGTATGGAACAAAAGATTAGGATAATAATTATAAAGGTGGGGGGGTACATTATTTTTATTTGTAAAGGAATGTATTGTTTGATAAATTGTATGAATTCCGAATTGTGGATTGTGGGCCATGGACGAGTGTTTTTGTGGGGTTAATTTGAAAGATAATATTGCGATCTTCTCAGTAAATTTAAAGATTATAATATTTCATAAAAATAAGTTTTAACCACTTCATCGCCACATGTTTGTAGAAACAGCGCGCCGGTACCGCACGTATTTTACGATCCTATACACCGTATACACGATCCTTTTTGGTTTGTTAATATTTTAATATAGTCATAGATGTTGTTGTGAGAAAATCGGAATTAATTTCGAAATACATCTTTCGAATACTGCGAAGCGCGCACATGTGTGCTTACGGCGATCTACGGGTTAATAAAAACGTATCGACTGTGGAAAAAAAGAACGTAGCCCGCACAGAACAAATTTCACACGAGTTCCAAAAAACGTTTATTTAATGATTTTGGACCAAAGTCACAACATTAAAAAAAAAAGTGCATGAAGACTATGACTGATGTTTTATTTACTCGATATGATATTAATTTATTAAGTTCTCACCGGTTGACGTAGTTGGTAGCGTGCGTGCCTAGCAATCCGGGGAATGCGGGTTCAATCCTCCATCTGTCGGATATTTAAAAATCCAAAAATGTATGACTAGATACACATTGGGTTGAGTATTTGTCTGACAAACAATTCTCGTGAAAAATAATCTGTCAAAATATCTTCACATTGCGGTCACCCATATACTCCTCTTTTGGGGTGGATATCTTCACACTGTGTAGATCTATATGCTCTACGTTGGGAGCGAACATGGTGTATAAAAAAAGTTTAAATTAACGAGATCCAAAAAACGATTATTTAATGATTTTGGACCAAAGTTAAAACATTAAATAGACACTACCTTGAAGTACATGAAGACTAAGACTGGTATTTTATTTACTCAGTATGATATTTATTTATTACGTTATTTAACAAAAACCAGTAACATTGATTAGGTGGAAGACGTTTTTTCTGGTCGCAAATTTGACAGGCCATCTTTTTTTCAAACTTCAAAGCTAAATTTAGATTAAATTTCCAGTTTCTATCATTTTGATATATGGTGTATTAAGTTGTATACATTGTGATTGTCGAATAAAAGCTATTTTGAAAAATTGAGAGTTACGTCCTTTTTCATTTCCTTAATATATTGGCAAATCTTTCAAATTTAGCTAATTAAGTACTTTGACAATCACTACCGATATATTGATTAATGAAACTGTTTCCAGTGCTCAAGCATTATATTTACTGCACTCTTTTCTAGATTCTAGTAAATCTATAATGCAACAAGTTGTTTTGGGCTTTCTTCAATATAAATATTACCATTACCATGTGCGCTCCGAAAGTAGAGCGTATAGAATTAAATAGTGTGGAAATGACTATAACAGAAACACAATATTTATATGGACCACCGCTTTATAAATATTTATGGGTACAGTTTTATTTGACGATGATTAGTTATTAGCCAATTGTTAAGCTCGCTGGGTACCCGGCCCTGAAGCTTTGAATTTTAAAAATCTACACTGTAGAATTCAAGCCCGAAAACTCTTTTTGTAAACCGCTGATCTACTATCTATCTACTAAGTATTTTATTTTATTACCAGTGGTTGTTTTATTAAATTAATAAATGAAATTAAAAATTAAAAATGAATATCGAAGATTATTTTATAAAATATAGCTATTTCCATATCGTTGTCGATTATTTGATTCAGATGTATATCCTCTGATGAAACGAAAAAGAAGAGTTGAATTCAATCAAGACTTTGAGTCTATCTAACGTTAGTTAGAGTTACTAATTATCGATCGAATAATTTTTCTATTATTTTTATATCGTTTAATATTTTTACTGCCAACATTTTTGAAACAATGAAATTTTAAGCACCACTATTTTAATCTTGTTTTGTAATATGAAATTTTAAAACCCACAGTGCAGTTTGTTGATCAAATCGAGCATGTTAATATAAAGCAATAATAATAATACTTAAGCATCCCATTTCAATGAATGGCTTATCTGTTATTTCATATTATGTCGGTAGTCAGCTCGTCTTTTTATTTATATCATAAATACATGTAGGATTACCTAAAGTTAATATATGTTTTTAGGGGAAAAAAATAATGGTCATATATTGCACGAGTATACTTGAGCGTGTAAGTAAAAATATATTTTCAGTAGAAGTATGGAACACGTGTGTTTCTATAATTACTCGTGCTTTATCATTAACGATTTTACAGGAAGAACATTGTAGAGTATTATCTTTCGTTTTGTGTTTTTCATTACTCTTCATTCATGTACAACATTTTAAACGTTTTGTATATGAAACGAGGAGGAACGTGGGAAACAAAAATCAAGTAATACAATATGAACATCGTATAGGCTCTCATATTTTTTCATCATTCCGTATAATGTGAGTTCGTGTATAACCTCAAAAAATCCACTTTTCAAGCAAAAAAAAGGAAAAAATAAACATAGGCGTATTGTCTCGACTGATAAGGTTTTGGTATGGCGGTTGTCCCATAGGAATGTATGCAAATTTTCCCAGCTCAAATCAGGTGTCACCAATTTATTTTATTTTATATTTTAAAACGTTAAATTGTTTTTACTAATTAGATACTTGATGTGATAAAAAATTTACAGGGCGTTTACAAAACATGTTTACAAATTTTGTTTATAAAATAAGACCACTTGAATGTTTCCGGTGAAATGATGAGGATACATATTATAGTGGTACTAATTATAAAAAGAACAACTTTTTTTATTTAAAATATTTAAAATTATGCCACGTAATATTTTCAAATATTCTGAGGTATGAAGATTATGTAACATAAGAAGCATAGCTCAAATTCATTTCAGATTCTAATAGTTGGTATAAATTGGGATGCTCCTTATTTATTTTGGTAGACATACTTGTTAAGTATTGTATTGATCGTTGAACACCATTATTTAAGTATGACAAGCCATCGAATAATTAACAATGCTAATTAATACACAAATAAAAAATACAGTTACAAATTGGAAACTGGAGTCTTGGATGATTGTCAGGTACTATCCACAGGATATACTCGGTAGATTGAAGAGATGCCGGCATACCCTACAAGGATGGTCAGCAACTTAAGAGTGAGCCTGAATTCTGGAAGCGTAAAGTGACTTAAATATGGTTCGAATAGAAAGCTGACATAATAAAAGAATGAAATATTTTATTTGTTGTTACATTTCTTGCATATCATTTTAAAAATAAGATGTTATGTGAAAGCACAAACACTACGATAAAGATAAAAAAATATAAAAAAGCCCTAAATTTGTCAGAACACAATACATGAATAAGATATTACTTTACAATATCAATAGTATACGCACACAAGTCAGTATTTTAGTGTAAATAATTTATCAATAATGATCAAATGTATAATTATTTATGATGATTAAATAACTTATGAACTAAACTATGTACAGTATACGTCTAAGCTTTTAAGCATAGTTGTATTTATAAATGAAGTTTATATTTAGATACACATGGTATTTTTTTAATTTAAGAAAAAAATAGCTAATAATAGTCAAATTTAATATTCATATAGGAGTTGCTAGCTCCTGAGTGTGTACACAGCATGCTCTCTTTACCTGTGTAAAAAAACTTCCGTTTTTTATGTCTTACCCTAAAATTCCCTTAACACATCGCGACCCACAACACAGTTTGCAATTTTGCGAAGCCAAGCCGTTAAATAAAATGCAAACGAGGAAAAATGACGACAGCGATGTTTTTCGTCTTGCTTGTCGCGTATAATGTAATAGCATAACAGAAAATATTTACTATATACCTTTGGGAACTTTATTATATTCGACAGTCAGTTACTCTCAAAATATTTGTATACGAATTTATCATAGTGTCGATGTAGTGTTAGACAGGTAATTTTTTTAACAAGTTTTCTGTTATCTTTGTGTTCTTTCTTTTTATTTATTGTATGTATAGTACAAAACATAAATATTCTTAAAAGAAACTTTGGTATGGCATACTCTTGTGTATATTTTTTAAATACAAAAAAAGGATCCAAGTTTTTTTCAAAGATTTATAGTTACTTTGTTTTTAGTTTTTTTCTTTACATGTGTCAAAAGTAAATTATTAGCACTGCACTGATAAATGACGCTCTCTTTAATGTCAACTCCCTTTTTTCAACTGCATGTTTCTCCGGAATATTCAAAATACAACAAATTACTAAGGCGTTTTTACAATACTCGTCGTTTACCATATTTGTCTCACATGGATCTTCATGGTGGAAAGTCTACTTTGGATGGAGTAAATGGATCTCCACAACGTGCTTTTGAGAATCATTGATTTCAGTCGTTTTTAAAAAGAATTAGGCATCAAATCTTGCTTCATTTTCTAGCTGTGAGATTTGAACCCACGATAATCAGTGCTCGATAAGCGCATGTATTTATTTCTCGGCCAACAGTGGGACCAATTAATATTTGTTCCGAAATAAAAATAAAGTTTTGAAAGTTTTTTTTTATCAAAAAATAATAAATATGAATAAACTTACAGTTTTTATTTTGTTCTTGGTATCATTTAAATTTTAATGTGGTATTTATATTTTTATGTAAATACAGATTTTATGGAAATATTTTTTAATTATTTTTAGAAAGTTGCAGTATTATTTTTGTCTGCTTTTGATAAAATCATTGTTCTTTCCAAACAAGACAGTAAGATAGAATTAATTAAAAACCTGAACGTATTTTTGATTGGTGTTTCAAGTCGGCAAAGTGTTTATTAAGGTTTTCCCCCGCGGCAAGCAAAGCTCAAATGAATAGGGGATGACTACTTTACGCAAAGCCTACATTTAGCTGGAAAAAATGTGACGAAATATTTGGAAAATTTTACTGGGACTTCATGATAATAAAAAAATCGCTTAACATGTGTTAGTAAAATTAAGTAATTTGTGCATACAATTTTGTAAATTAAGTCTAACATACAAAAATAGGTAGAACCTTATTTAACACCTTTTTAGGTGTTTTTATTTTTTTTAATTCCTAGTAAATAGTGCTTATGTTATATTTATCATTATTATTGATATAAACAAATCATTGTCTTATTATTAAACATACTATCAGTTAAATTCGATTTTAAATGATTTATTGTTATCTAGAATTCAAATATAGTCATTGAATGGAAAATCATTCACTTTAACTTTCACGGTGAACTTATAAATTGAATGATAAAAATTATATAGTGCATATTTCTAAAAAGCAAAAATAGCCTGTCAGTGGTGATACCAATACAGATGTTAAAGACGTTATTAATTTTTTTTTTTTTTATCGTAACTTAATCTTATTTCAGTTTATACCATCTTATGTTAGTATATATAAGATTATTATGTAAACGTAAAGTTTATAAATTAACACATTTTTACTTAGTTTGATTTATAAATTATTCATTATTATGTATACGTTTAAAATGTGTGTCTAATCCGTAAACGCTTAAATACTCATTTTTATATCCTAAACTATCAATATTGTCTACAGTATGTTATATTTATTAATTTCATATTTATATCCTTTCGTTTTATACGTACAGACAATCCACAACTGTTTGGAAATGTGAATAGTGTGCGCATATCAAATGTCATACATATCAGATTCATACGATTTAGTTTGTTTATAAGCAAAAGCGTTCGTTTTTTAAATAAAAATTGCTCGTAGAAAATTGAGATCACTTTTTTTTAAAGCATAAGTCATCTAAAAAATACATATTAAATTACATTGTATAATAAATGCTACACGAAAGGGAAAAAAGGAATTAGGTTATTTAAAAAAAACGATTCATACTTTTATAATATCATGAGACAGGTGGACACCTGACATTTCTCCTTTACTTATGCAAGAGTTTCCTTAGCAGTTTCATTGTATTTGTCCTTCCATTATAATTAACAATCTCACAGATATTCCTTGGCAATAGTCGCCCCACGAAGGATTCGAATTACCTTCATAAATATGTCATTCTTAATTAGCAGGCTAGCTAAGTGAAACGGAGATGGAATATTACACTTGTATATTAATAATATGAAACATTATGCCTTCAAATTGCCTTAACCGATCCATGATAAGTCAACTTAATGTCAGTCAATAGAATGGTATATAATATGTAACAAAATAATTTAACATATACTACACAAACCAAAAACTGTTATATCCTCATATGCACCGTGTCCTCTAGTTACGTGGTTATTTAATTACAAAAATTTTCACATATGTCGAAAATCGTTAAAATAAAAAATAAAAAATTACGTAAAGTATTGTACATAGATCGCGTAATGTAACATCCTAAAATTAAAATCTCCCGCTTTTTTTCCTTGCATATAGTAATATTATGTATGTTTCTTTACAAAATTATAAATTCTTTTTTTTTAGCTCACGTAATGTTTATCAAGTTGGGATTTCAATTCACTCCTAATAAGTTTTTTTTTTTGAAAGTCATGTAAATCTAAGTCGGATAATACGAGGGTTATCTCTATATCTTCCGTGTAGATACAGTCACAAGATGTCGACACCCGGAAAGCAAATACATTTGGATAAATTATATTACAAACAAAACTAATAATACACTTACATGGAACATCAAACGTGTCACTTAATATGCTTGGCTTATAGGCTTTTCCTAAAATTTGTGAATTGTATGCCTTGGTGGCTATGTTTATTTGTTTTTCTTACGTGTAAAAAATATTACAAAATTTTGATTTATAACACGAATATACCAAAAAGTGTTATTACGATTTTTTTTAAATAACATATAAAAGTAGGTGAAATCAATATTGTATAAGAAACAGCAAATCAAAAAGTAAACTGTAAAATAACAAAGGAAATACTATTCTAAAGATGTACAAATCTAAACTCACTCTCAAACTGGTTGAAGATATCAATAGCAGATACAATTTTGTAAAACATCACCATTGCCCTCCAGATTGGCATCACTACTGACAGGTTAGGTTCTGCATATAGGAATAAAAATAAGCTGATGTTCTCGATTTGTTAGGTAATTATCAGGGACGTACAGACTAATTTTAGCCAAATCAGCAGAGTTATCAATTACACCACGGCAAATCGAAATTCGTCGCCAAATACACACACCTTCTTAGTTTTGAGCTGCAATAAGAAAGCATGTCTAAACTGATAGCAGTTGGATTATTTCTTGGTTTTGATTTAAGAAGGTTCAGGTTAAAGTTATGTTGTTGATTAAAGTAAATAAATACAAATAGACGGCAATTAGCTGATAATTTTTAGATGCAAATCTTTAAAATGAGTAAAATATTTTGTATTTGTAGCAGGTTTTTTATGTCGTGTCAGGTCCGAAAGTGGCACGTATAGAGATTTTCATATTGTTGACAGTTGAACGAACGTTGTTTAGCTAATTACTCAACTAAATATACAGCCATTCCTTCGTCTTTAGATTTGAAAAATCCTCTACAACCATGGTATTTGAGCCCGTAGTCCCTGGCTCCAAGTGCACGTTTGCCTCTTTGCTATTGGACAAACTGGACGCATTTTAAATAAAAAAGTTCATATTCCGATAAAACAATTAAATATCAAGAAAATAATGGATTTTTTTACAACATTCAGGCTTTTCTGTTTTGACTAACTACAATAACTAAACCTACAATAGCTTTCATCTTCCTGAAGTAAATGCAAAACTATTCAGTAATATAACAATGTATCGTCTTATATTCTAGTCGACATATTATTTTTAATTACATAATTGAATAATTATATTTTCCGGCTTAAGTGATGTATAATTTTGATAAACGGGCGTAATTTTCTTTAATCAATATAATCACAATTGACGCGGTTTTAATAATAGGCATAGTTTCCCAGTAACGATACCATCATGTGGGCGTTTTTCTTTAGTATTCATATTATTATAATCAACGTCAAAAAAGCTTTTATTCCTGGTTTTACAAGCTTATAATTATTGGGTTACCGTCCAGAAAATAGAAAATTTCGTAACTTGATTGCATTTCACATGTTCGTGGAACTGATTGATGGATTTGATTGTACTACATTGGACGTCAATTTCACATTCGGATTCCACGAAATCGCCTGCCATTTGATGAATGAATGGCGAAAGAATCAAGTTTTTTTACTCCATGGTTGATTCCCTCCGGTGGGCGAGAGTGTTTATAAAATTAAAATAACCATAGATCTGCGCACGTGAAAATTAGGGATAAACAAATAGACATCCGGATGAATGCGCGCAAGACAGCTGTACATACGTAAAAATTATTATATTTTAGAAAAACATGGTTAGGTTTTGGAGACGGGTGGATAATTTAGTATAATTTGTGTTTATGGAAGTTAATGGAAATTGAAGATGATTAATGTCACTTGCCTATTTATCCGGTTTCATTTAATTTCACGCTTTTTTTGTGGCAAACTATTCATTATTTAAAACCAAATATCTAAACAAAACATAATATATTAACGTGAATTCAGTTTCAAATCCCAAACTATTTATCTGTGATCACTTGTAGATAAACGCATTTGTTATATGCCTAGTTGTCATGTGCGCAGTTGTCATGTTATTAAATTTAAATCCATGGCTGTAGAATTTAATGTCTAGTCAGTTAAGCAATTGAGGGACAGCGAATTATCCTGTTTTTTCAATATTAGTTTTTACAATTCGAAGATACAAATACTAAATTTCTTAAGTGCCCAATTTCATACTGCCCAGATTTATATGCTCCACTTTTTGGAGCGGACATGATAAATAATATGCCTAATAGTATATTCTCCAGGGTATCAACTAACCTGGTGGCAGATGGGATCATTAACGAAGTGCACCTCGTCCTGTATTGGAAAATGTTTTGAACATATTTATGAAATTTTTGTAGTTTTTATACATAAAAGAAGTGATACTATTTTATTTTATGCTATACTACAATAGTATAATACTACATATCAATAAAGTTTTTGTCGTTTTATCATTTCAATAAAACAAATAAGCAAACACTATCGACGGTATAATCCTAGTTTAATTTGTAAAATAATGATACAATAAATATAATATTTGTGCGTTACACAACGATGTTAGGTATATTATAACTATGTATAAAGCTAATCCATATATTCCTTTGATATGCTACAGCTTATGCTAATAATACTAACGCAGCGAAAAAAATATTAACTTTAACTAAATTTAAATCGTAATGTATACTATCTTTATAAGAGTTTTGGTGAAATAAAAACAACCAAAAGACACTGAAAATTTTTCTTAGGGTCTTTGCTATCTCAATTAAATATCTACAATTTTTTTTTCTTAAAGATAAGT
The DNA here is from genome assembly GCA_022683975.1 of Rhyacophila evoluta. Lineage (NCBI taxonomy): Eukaryota > Metazoa > Arthropoda > Insecta > Trichoptera > Rhyacophilidae > Rhyacophila > Rhyacophila evoluta. Next base: position 7,455 of record JAGVSQ010003006.1, on the reverse strand, counting down.
AAAATATATACGATATGTGAACTTGATATTCCTTTTGTGAAACAGCGGTTCATCTAGTGGACTTCTGTTGATATATGAATTGCGCGTTTGAATCTCTTGTGGCTAGATTAAAGTTATCATATCATTAATTATTCGTGCATATTTGGATTCAGGACAATATCCCAAAGGTATTACTAAATATATAAACCAATATACATTAACATAACATTTAATCTTGATTACTTATTCTTTATTGTGTCTAATTATATAAAAATGTATACTTAGTAGTGTTTTTGATGAATGAAATACTGGTTTTAAAATTTATCTCGTATGGACGAATGGACTGAAAAAATCAATATTTAATGTATTTTTCGCCCATTGTAATATATTTAAATGAATTTATTGTGTGATGTAGTATAATGAACGTTAAATTTCATTTAAAGTGCTAGAAATATCTCAGGGTTAATATGCAAAAAATTTTAATGACGTGCACTAGATATTGAATAACTCCTAAGCTAATCACTGCTGTTCTTGAGTATTGACAAAAAATACCTCATCGTTCATCATAAGATATTATACTGACTATAGAAAGGAAATATAACGTAACAAACACACAAAACGCTTATTTAATGATTTAAGGCGAAAGTTCGAATATTAAATAAATACAATGTTAAAGTGCACGAGGACTAATACTGGTGTTTATTTATCCAAGCCAACTAAATGTAATAGTTCAACCAATGACAATCTGATTTCATGGACATCATATATGAGGACATTCTTGGAGAACGTGGGTGCCACTTCGCCATGTTATTATGTACTACCATTTTTTAGAGTTTTGGTGCTTTTGAAGATTCCATACTATAATTCGCAATGACAAAACAATAAAATCTTAGGTACTGGTTACAATAGAAATTACGCTGTGTATCGATTACGCGCGGCTGCCGCGCGAGTCATGTGCGATCGCGGCGAACCCGTTTATTTACCTCTCGAGCCAACTTTGGCACGACTTTTGATAGAACGCGGCAGCCGGCTACAAATACCGCAATTGAGCAGTCTTCGCAAAACAATTACGGATGTTTCACGTGCAAGAGCAGCTGCCATTTTCATTGTGCATCACATTATCCACAAGAAGCTATTTTTCACTATCTATTTAGTCGCTTTGCCGCGCGAACCAACTCAAAAACTAAATACCCGTCCCAACTGCGCACGAACAATGAACTGACATGCCTTTGCCGCGCTTCTAAAAGCCGACAGTGATCGGATCACCCCACGGCAAATCCAAGCGTAGCAACATTTGATTTGACTCGCGCGACAAATCAGTCAGTAACCATTAGTTCCGGCTGCCACTTGAGCCAATGTTCGATGGTTTGCCGCGTGTAATCGATACCTAAATTTACAAGTTACAATTGAATCATTGTAAAAAAAATTGTTAGAGGTTTTTGGTTTTGATGTCCTCGTTTATTAGTTATTTATATAATAATTTAGAAAAAGTGTTTTTATTTTTAAAAAAAAACTTGCTAATAATACTTGAATATATGTTTTATGTCTCCGCGGTAGCGTATTTGCTAGCGTGCCGGCCTAAAAATCCGGGGAATGCGGGTTCGATTCCTTATCTGTCAAAACTTCTGTAAAACCTATTCTGATGCCAATAGAATTCATTAAGAAACCTTTCAGTAAAAACAATTAAGCTATTTTTTTTATTTTATATTCAATCCATTTTAGATTTTATGAAAAAATATAAGATAGAATAATTATTTTCTCTCCGGTAGCCTAGTTGTTAGCATGTGCGCCTAGTAATCCGGGGAATGCGTGTTTGATACCCCATATGTTGGGTTTTAAAAATTCAAAAAATTCAGGACTGGATGCTCATTGGCTTGAGTAATTGCCTGACAAACAATTGTCATGAAAAATAATTTGGTGAGACGTCTTCACTTTACGGAGTTCCATATACTCCTCTTTCGGAGTGGATATCTTCACAATGTGCAGATCCATATGCTTTACGTTAGGAGCAAACATGGGATATAAAAAAATAAAATACAGCAATTACAGTGATTTTTGTTTGAGATTTTAAGCAGTAAAAATATTAATATTAGAGACGTTTTATGTTATAAAATAATAAACGTTTAGGTTATCTTTGGTATTCTAATACTGAAATTGCGTAATCATTATTTCTTCATTTTTATACGATATTTTATGATTTCATTATATTCATAAAAACGTTTCATGAAACAAACATTTCGTAAATGTTTCCCCACGGAGAAGAGGATGCGGTAGTAAATAAAAATAATTTCGCATTTCGTATTTTACGATCACTTACACACGCGCTCTACGACAAAACAAAGAAGGGATATGATAATTTTCACAATAGGGAAACTTACATGAAAAGAAATGAAAAAGTGTATTCACAAAGAAGCTATACTCCAGCGTATAGAGATAGTTTCTGCGATATGACGGATCGTTTCTCAAACATCTACTACTCAAAATTATCTTTTTTTTCACAAAACTATCTTTAACAACTTAATATTTTTAAAGATCTTATGATTACTAGATCAAAATTAAGAGATAAAAGACATTTTCTATTTCACAGATTTAGATCAAAAGTCTAATTTCAGCTTCAAAATATTCTATGGGAGTTTTATTGATTAATATCAAACTAATTGCATGCAATAATGTTATATCTATAAATATGCAATATTTTTGTTATTTATTTATATATAGATAAATATATAACAATAACAAAATATTATGTAATACAAATCATTTTTAATGGGAAAATGGGGCATATAGATCTAAATAGTGTGCTCCGAAAGTGGAGTAAATGGATTTCCACAATGTGAAAATAATCATGTCTTGACAGTTTTTTTGTCGAGAATTGCTTGTAAACCATTGCTCAACCTGTAGGCTGAATAGTCATGCATTTCCTGATGTTTTCAAAAGTTCGAAAATACCGAATAAATGCCAAAAATCCGAATATAAATTCCGATAAAAGCAGATGTGGGAATCAAACCCGCATCCCACGAAAGCTAGGTACGCATGTTAACAATTTCACTAACGGGGAGGTATCATATAATAATATTGACTGAAATCATTACAATTATTGAGTATTTTTTTATGAATCTGACATGTTACAAGCATTACAAATAATTAACTAAAAGCATGCAAAAAAAACTTACAAGAATACGTTCGTTACAATTCAAACCACAATAAATAAAATCAAAGAGAGTAATGAAGCTATTTCAGTAAATGAGCGATAATCGTATAAGTCCAATGAGTGCGCTTCGGAGACGACAATTGCAAGATAAATTTCAACAGCTGGTGGATTAAAAAAATATGTAAAAGATGAAGGGCTTAATTTCTATTTAGTGGAGAAATTAACTGACGTTCAAATATTGTAAAAAAAATCAGCTGATGTACTCTATATTTTAATCGATCATCATTACAATTTGTATACTTAGCATTCGGTGCGAACATGGTATAAAAATGGATTAGGAGAGTTAAGTAAGATTTGTTTTAATAAATGTTTTTACCATCCAATTTATGAATATAATTAGCATTAATTCCATTTATATGTTTACGCAGTTATATTAAAATCACGTATATATTAAATAAGTAACTGAGGTAAAACATATTCATATAATTTTGTTAAGGTATTTATTTATATATTTATATTTATATGTATACCTAAAAAATCATTGGACTGGTATTTCGAAGGTGGTTCATAAAAAGTAATATTTAAAAAGTAAAAATCTCACATACTCGTATCTCTTCATTTTTGTACGGTGCATTGTTAAATAACGATCGTAATATTGAGAGAAACGAACGAATACAGCACCCCCGGGTTAAGAAACACTGTCGTTCGTAACTGCACTCAGTGGATGGCGGAGCTACGAAAAGCTTTATACTTAAGCCATTCGAAAAGCTTCATTCAAATATTTTCCCCCTGACAAAACTCCAAATGCTTTTGTACGTGCAAACAACGGATAACCAAAGAAAACTATACCGTGTATACAATCATTTGTCTCTGGTGCAATTCGTGACGAATAATATATATTATTATTATTTTTTGACAAAAAGTGTCACTATTTTTTTATAGATTCAGTGAACTGGCAACATACGAATTTATCTTGTCTAAGTAAATAGATATTCAATATCGATATAATTTAGTTTATTGATTTGTCATGTCCGTCCGGAAAGTGAAGCATATGATTGTGATGTTAAAGAATGGCGTGGCATATTTTTTACGAAAATTGGTTTTCACACATTTTTTTTAATCCAGCAAGCCATTAGTGAGTAACTATCCAGTTATGCATCTTTAGATGTTTAAAAATACAGTATTTGTGGGAAAACAATATACGGCTGCAAAACACGCACCTTAATCTCTCGGTTCATTCGTGTCTCTAATTTTAGATGACCATGTATGCGGTGTAAAAACCTGACAAGCAAGTGAAGTGAGTCAATCAAAGGCAGACACATGATTATTTCGTTATATTCATTGGTACATGGATGTAACAAATAAAACTTCCGAATACTTCGATCGCTAATGTGGAACGGCTTTGAGGATTTTATCGCCAAGATTTTTTAGTTTGGCTTCTTTAAAAAGCCAACATGTGGTTGTCTAAAACAGGATTCTTATCACATACTGTGATAATTTTCAATAAATAGTACGAGACAATATGAATTACTGAAGTGAAGCAATTTGATAAAATTAATAATTAATAATCGTAATAGCCATTATACTTACAGAATACATACTAATATCGGTTTTAAAGTCTTGTACTTCTCATTATAAATGTAATATGCTTTGTTAGATGTTTCTAAAATATTTTTTTACATAATTTTTGTAAAATTATAAATGTCTTAATTCATGAACAGTAAAATATTTTACTAAACATATATTTTTCTCTTGTTCTAGGTAAAATTCACTGTGATTCCAACATCTTCACTTAATGATTTTGGGCAAGTAAATATTTTATCTTTGTAATATGTATGCTGTACACACTAATACTTCATTTATACAACCTCTTGGTATTTAATTTATATGATGATTTTTAATTATATTGAAATATCGGACTATATTATAATTTACTTGATTTGAAATTGAATAAGCACACATTTTTAAGCATTCTCTTCAATTAGTAGTTAATTTGGTTCACTTTGAAAGAGCTTTGCCGTTCTCCATTTAAATACACTTTTTTTTTACTTAGGTTTAATGATTATTATATTATAACTATTTTATGATCATCGATTGTGACAGATTTTATCTAAGTCTGTGATTCTGAAGTGTACTATCGATAGAAGATTCTTGAGTATTCTATCGATAAAGTTTGTCGCGTAGGAGAAGTTGACAAGACGTAAAAGGAAGTACTGCAAGTCAGGGTTAATGAAGAATCGTTGGAAATAGGTAGCGATACACTTTATAAAGGATATTGAATAAAAACAAAAGATTAATTATTATGTAATTATAAAAGATATAAATTATAGCAAAAGAACCATCGATGCGTGGCAACAATCATAGTAATACAAATCGTAAATTATATTAAAAGCATTAGAAACTATAATAAATACAAATACGATTAAATAATTAACTTATTATAATAACAATATGATATACGCCTTGTATTGTTATTATATAAAAAAATTAAATAGTTTCAAATTCTAAATTTTTAAAAATCAATTCCCATCAAGCACCATCAGTCGAAAATATTAATTATTAAAATAGTTTCAGTCGATATTTGCAACATTATCAAACTTAATACGAAAGAATTAATTGGAAATGGGCAATAATGAAAAACGGAACTTTTTTTGTTCCTAATCTCGCAAATACTATAAAAATACTTGTTAATTTTAGAATCTCATATTCTTAAGCAGGCTACAGACGCTCATAAAAATTGGCACAAGTATGCATAAGCGTTGATAAAAATACGGTAAACATGTGTTAAATAATTTACTGTATTACAATACACTTATTTCATTGTTTCCGCTTAACGAACCTTAAAAAAGAAGACTTGAATTCAGTTCAGATTTGTCAATCTACTATCGATTGAATAGGCTTACTATCATTTTATATCGCTTAATATTTTATTTCCAACATTTTTCAAATAATTAAATTATACGTACCACTATTTAATTTCGTTTTGTAAAATAAGCTACTAACTTTCAAAACTCACAGTGCATTTTGTTGAGCAAATAGAGCATGTTAATGTTAAGAAATAACAATAATTGAAGCATGGTTCATCTGTTCTTAAATTTTATTTCGGAAGATAGCCGGTCTTATAGTTTATATCAAATACACGTAGGATTACCTAAAATTAGTGGAAGTTCCGTTTTCAGGAAATAATTAATTGTCACACACAATTATGATTATGCATGCAAATTTTAATGTGTGTATCCCTCTTTAGTATAAATATTACCAAGCCATTAGTATTATGGTTTATTTATTTTTTTAAACATAAGTATTATTATTATTGTTTTTTTTGCGCCTGGTTTCGAATCTTGAAGCAAATCTAAAAGCAGACGAGAATGTTAAATATAAAAATACCGAGAGAGTTTCAAGAATTCTCTTAGTATTTAATTATTAAAGTTTTTTGCCTTGTTCAAATGGTTCAAAATAATATCTATTGAAATCTTGATGAATAAATGAAACTTCTGAAATATGAAAAAACGTATTTGCCGACTCGTATATCGTTTATCATTTATAAACGAAACACTAAGATTTCATCTTATCATTCGCAAATGTAATCTTTTTGTATATACATTTTACTTAACTATTGACTGTATCGTTAATTTTACTTTACATTTGAAACGATAAAAGCGATCTTCATCAATCAAATAATTACAAAAATAAATCCATTTTAAAAGGCTGCGCACAGAAATGAAACGAAAGAGCGTGGGCGAAAAAGATAGCAAACTCAAAAGTTTTAAGCCACTTTGAAGTGAAGTGTATTTTTCTTGTTTGTAGTAGTCCGCTGTTGGAAAATGTGGATGTTGAATGGTTTTAATATATACTCACTAAATATAGACATCTTTCAACCATTCATCATATAGTTGTTTTATATTTAATTTTTTTATGAAACAAATTTTAGAATTATAATTTTTCTTTATTAATAGTATTTATATATACATATGTATATATACCATATTTGCTCCTAAAGAAAACATATTAATTTTATTGCAATCGTACGTGGTCACTTATTAGTATTTAGTATATGTAAACGTTAGTGGTGTGAAACAACTGCCGCTGTCATGACGTAATTGATAACAGAGATTAAGGTGGCAGGTATAATTTCTACACTTGGACCGTTGTTAAAACCCAAAGACAAAGGATAACTAACTGATTGAACAATCGACTGAAAAGCAATTCTTGTGAAAGATGTCAAATATACAATAACACGAGACCGCTGTATGCTATTTTAAATACTTTTATTTAAAATTCTAAATTATTTAAGACTGGTAAACTTCCATATGTGAGATCACTGT
>JAGVSQ010003005.1:0-22878 GCA_022683975.1 Rhyacophila evoluta | reverse complement strand
ATAACATACTATATGTATGTATCAAATATCATCAAATATCATCAAATAACATTCCGTATTTTATTAATGTCAACATTAAAAAAAATAGCTAAGTTTGTGATAGCATTAATAATATGTAAGATTTTATCTAATAATAGTTACTTATATATAATTTATGTGGTATATTACATGTATTTTGTTATTTTTTTTTGACATAAATGCAATATTTCCACAAGAATATATAAATATAAGTATGCATATAAATGGGTTAGGTTTTGTAAGAAAAAAAATAGAATAACGCAGTGAATTTTCCAAAAAAATAAAACATAAACGGAAAGTTATGGCAAAAAACAAGTGCGGCCCTTGAGCATAGGAAAGCTCCGTCTAAATGACCTTTTAACATTAACGCTGAGGTTGGAATATAGCGCAATGATTAATTGTGCTTTGATACGCGAAGCTCTGTCGCCCGACTCCAAAGCTAAAAAAAGGCCAAAGAATTTTCTTTAAAGTGCCTCCCGCTGATGGAAATTTGCAGTCGACAATGTGTCATTCTATTAAAGTTATCAGCAAAAATTTGCGACGAAATTTTCCTATTTTACTCGTTATATCACGATTCCCCGAAAGTTGCTCTCATTGCAATACCTTTCTACGAGCAAAGTAATTTTTAAAATATTTTTTCTTCTTAATCGTTAGTTAAATTAATATTTCTCTATACAAATATTCATTTTCAAGAACTCCTTTCAAGAAAAAGAAGAAAAATAATTTTTTATTCGTCAAAATACTCATAAATATGGTATTATAACATTTCTATGTAAAAAAAAATTTCCATCACATTTCACAGGCGACAGAATTCTTTAATAAGTTTTGACGTCTAAGATATATTTTTTACAGCTAAGCAAATTAATTTTATTTGATAAATCTTGTTTTATAAATGATATACAATCTACTTTCTATATCATATCTATATCATAATACATACACACAAATTATAAGTTATATATATGTTAGATGTGTATTTTACGAAATATAATTTTATGTAGATTCCAATGCGACGATTTTAACTAGAGCTGAATTTATTATTTCTACCAATAAACATATCATACAATATTGACGATTATTTTATTTGATGGTATATTTTTAAATTGTAACATTGATTCATGATACACGATATTTATCATGTTTGGTCCCAAAATGGAGCATATGGATCTGCACAGTGTGAAGATTATCCACTCCGAAAGTGGAGTTTATGGATATACCACAACGTGGATACGTCTTGACAGATTGTTTTTCACTAGAATGGCTTGTCAGACAGTTTGATCAACCCAATAGGTATCCAGTCCTGTATTTTTAGATTTTTAAAATCTGACAGACGAGAAATCGAACCCACACTTCCCGGATTGCTAAGTGCACGCGCTACCAACTACACTAACCGAGGAGACAATGCACATTAACGTGTTGATAAATTCTAGTTACAGCAAATCATTTTTTTATACCACGCTTGATGTTGTTAGCTCTACATATTACGTATGTTAAAATTAAGTAGCAAAAAATATAAAAATCTTACAATGTATTTGAATTGAGAACTGACGTTTCTCAAAAATGAACTGCAATATTTAAAACATTTAAAACGTATTAGTTAATGTTACTTATGTTTAAAATACGGAAACACGCCATAGAAAAGAGAGGGGCAGTATGACTTGTTTTAGTCAATCTACCCCAATTAAAAAACATTTTTGTAATAATATACACAGTTGGTTTTAACGTGTTTTAGGGTGAAATAATATATGCCACATTTACATTCTTAATAGAAACAGAAGCGAAGTGCATTAAGTAGTTTTTGAATAATTAGTTTTAGACGAAAACCATGTCGTGACAATGCAACTGTTAATAATGAAGACATTAAAATTAAAATTTTGTGTCAGTCTACTGGGCGTTTACGAGAACATAATAAATAATGCATTTTTAATCTAGTTTAAATAATAAGAAAATGTTCTCTGAGATTATGTATTATTTGGAATTTACTTATTTATTATTTTAAGTTTACTCAAATGGAAGTATATGAAATCTGAATAGTTTATAATGATTTCATTAAGTGTATAAACACTTATCTATAAAGATAGATAGAGTAACTGAACTTTTAATTAAAATTATACCAGTGTTTTTTATTTATGTTTTGCGAAAACATTTTTTTTTATTATTACTGGTTTTAGTTGTGAAGATATGTTAAAACACATACACAAACCGACCTCAAATATGTAGTGGAGTTTTCGGGAAATTAGAAATTATGTTATTATATAAATATGATATCATTTGCCTCCTTGTTATTCTGGCAATTAGCCCATCTCAAAACGATTTAATTTTTGAAAGGTTAATTTAAAAATAGTTATTTCTATATACAAAAAAACTATTTATAAAATATGCAATTACAACTACAATGAGGAAATATAAGAGAGAACTGTAAAAGAAAATTCACAATAAAGCAAAAGTACAGCTGAAGGTTATTTTAAAATTAATTCTACAGTAAATTAGTAAGAAATTTGCAATTATTTATTAAATTTCAGATTGTGCAGGGTATACTGATGTTAAGATGCCGTCAAGGGCTCCAGCTTCCCACGAGCATATTCAGTGATCGAGGAAATGATGGTGCAAGGTTTTGGTGAATGATGGTTGATGATGCGTACGCACCTCCTGAAGTTGGTCTCTTGCGTGTTGAAGTTGTAGCTCTCTGGCGCTCAGTCTGGCTGCAAGGGCCAAGCACCTTTCAGCTTCGTCCCTGGCGTGCCTCAGGAGGGAGTATCTCTCGCGCTCCCTCTCGGCGCGTTCTCCAGCCAGCCTCTGTTGCATCGCATCGTCATCCCGCATCTGCAGTAATGTGCCCGTGTTTCAAAATTCTTGCACTTAATTTGTTATCTTTGCTGTCGAAACGTTATTAGATTTGCGAGAAATACCTATTTTTAATATTTTTCGCACGTAGTATTTATATGGGGAAGATGTTAATTCCGCAGGCATTTGCTAATAAAAGTGGTATACACAATTATAAAGCATTGAATGGTTAATAGCTGTTTCTCATAAAAACCTTCAGACTGCAAAAACTATGTATACTACCTTTAAAAGAAAATTATGACCAACATTTCTGGTTATAAATATACTCAATGGCACAAAACTGATAAAGATACAGCTGAATTTCCATATGATATATATATAAAAATAACAAATTGTTTTGAAATAGCTTTGTTATTGATACACTGTAATTAGATCTTGTAATTTTTTTACTAATTATTTAAATTTAACTATTTTAACTATTTAAGCGCTTTTTTAAGTTGTATAAAAAGCGGTGTATAAAATACATAACCTCAAATACAATGTAAAGCAAGTGGAATGTTTTTTCAAATAGTTGTTTTTGTCTCATTTCTAATAAAGCTTTAATAAAAGATTGTAAGTGCTATCACATGAAATATAGTTTTTGATGGAGTCCTCTTGTTAATTAACTAGCAATATAAATATATTTAGGTTAATGACATTTTCTACAGTACAGAGTTAATATTAGAAGTAGTTAAATAGTGCAAATGAGTCACATGCTCTGCTAGTTCCTATTTTACAGAGAACAAGCAAAATAAAATACTTTAAGAAACGAGTTAAATCATTTCCAAGTATAGTTAGCTCGTGTAATATAACTGCCTAAAAACTAATATAAAAGTATTCTCTTATTCCCAGTCAAGAATAATTCATTAAATCATTCAACTATTTTTAATTAATGCTCTACAAAATAAAAGCTAAAATATTCGATATATTAAAATGCAGTAAAATATTGTATTTGTACAAACTATGAAAGAAAAAAAACCAAAGCTAATAATAGTTTAAAATTAATTTATATGTGAAGTAAAAGAACTTCTTTTTTATGGCAAATTATTAATTTAATTATGACTATTATGTTGACGATTTTTTTTATTTAAAAACTCTTGATAGACATCACAGCTTACAATTTTTATAAATGTCATCTGAGATAATATAATACATGATAATATATAATCTTACAAATGGTTTGAATAGTAAAATAGTTGAAATTTACAAGTTTATTAAATTTAATTGTGATTAAATTAAAATGTTTAAATGATTTTTATATTTTAAAAGTATCGTTAAAAACGTTATAGATTTGTGATAAACAAAGCATTTAGAATGAAAATTGTAGAAAACAGACAAGCTTGCCGAGCTAGTATCTAAATCTAGAATCCTCAAGAGAACATTCAATCGAAAGAATAACTTATAATATATTCGGAAAAGTTTCCAAGAGTTTTGCGAGCATAAATGTGAAAATGATTATCGTACTTCAAAAGGGGGTAATATATTATTCCGTGCGGAAAAACTTTGTTTTCCACTGATGGAAATTATTCAAAAATCCAGGAGGCAGGGAAATATTTCAGTTTAGCTCAATGCCTTGGCGTAGCGAGTGACAAATACTTATAACAAATCCGAAGTAATGGTACTCTACTGACACCTCATTTTCATAAAAAAATTTTGGCACTTTCATTAAAAATGTATTGCATAAGTACTTTTTCCAATTTCAGTTGTTTAACTAAAAAAATACTTCAATAAAATAAGGTATAAGGCAAGGCACGTGCCACTTAAATTTTACCCATTTTAAAGCGATTTATTTAATTTTCTACGCTTTGTTTGATTATGTTATTTTTCACAATTATGCCTCAACATTTAATAACGATTGCAAAAAGAAATTTTTATTCTGGTTTTACCACAAAAATGTGGCACATTCATAATATAAATTAATATGTCAGTTCAATTTGAGACATCTTAGACAAGAATAGTATAATTTATTTTAATGTGGTATATTTTATTATATTATTCAATATAACAGTGAGTAAGATTAAATACTTGCGAATTGGTTTAAATTCCTTTCATCAGCCGTAATAAAATTAAGTGATTCAACATAAATAAAATGATTTATGAACGACATGATCACATAAGTTTTTTTTATAAAAATATGTCAAAATAAATCAATCTTCAAAAAATTTACGTACTCAACAAGGAAAATAGAAATTTTCTGTAATTGCAATTCCCTGTGAGAAAATCAGCAGTATATCTTGAAATAATGTGTTATTTAAAAGTGGAGATAAAAACCATGGATATAATTTCCATTCCAAATGCAGTGATGGTAGTGAAATTATTAAAATATAATAATTTACATACTTCTATCTCAGTTAGAAGTCTTAAAAATGTGATGATCTGCTATTTTTAGATTGGTAGTCATTACATTGTTGAGATCCATAAATATAATACTTTCAGAATAGTTGAGGAAGTAAATAAATCATTTTTTTGTTATATATACAAAAACAAAGGTTTGTCAAAAAAAGATATCAGCAAAGTATTTTAACGATGCAATCACATACTAGTACAATTATTGAATGATAATAAAAAAGACTTCATTTGATTTATAGCCGTTACTTTAGCCACTAAAGTTCAAATACAAATGGAACGAAAGCTTTTGTACCCCAACTGAAAGCATTGACCAATTGTCCCTGTAAAAGCTAGTGTATTATAGTATCAGCGTTTTCAGGAATATTTTTATAATAAACAATGACAGGGCTTAAAATGCAATTAACTCACCACAAACACCCCTAATTACCTGCGCTGTATTTAAGCCATCTATGGTTTATTTGGCAAATATTCAAAAGGTACTGTAGTCTATCCATATAAATAAATATAAATCATATAATTATATTAATTTGTCCAGCTCATTAAATTGTAGTACGTATTTATAATTGAAGATAAATTACTACTGCTTCTTCAAAATCATATTCAAGAGTGTTTACTATATGGTATATTATCAAAATACATAACTATACATTTCGTTTTGGAAACCTATGATCCCTCAATGAACTAGTAGTATACGTATACGATTTTATACAGGAGGTAACAAGCCTACATTTGCATGAAGATATAAAAAAATCAGCGATGCAGTATTGGAAAACTGATGGATTAACAAATAAAACAAATTTTGTAAAAAACCTTTCAATACTAGTCAAATACTACATTTTAGAGAGGTTATGTTAGAAAACGTGATTTTTCATTTTATGTAGTATTCAAAAAATGTTCCTTGCGTAGTTTTTGGGATAAGCGAGTTATTCGTTTGGGATAAGCGTTTACGGATTACTTTGAACTGGCAGTCATAGATTTAAGTAGAAAAATATACTTCTGTATATTTGAATGTTCAATTAGTTGCAAAAATCTTTTCTTAAATGAAAATTAAATCCTGAAAACAAACATTTCCAAAATAAATCTCTACTCTTCAAAGATGTTAAAAATATCTTTACACATGTATTATGTCATTATTATAAATTACTACTTGAGCCGGGTAGGCTTTATCTGAGATAGATTAAAACTCTTTATTGAAAATAATTTCATTCATCCCAAAATTTATTTCAATATTTGGTTGTATAAAATGTTTGAAGGGGACATTTCCAAAATGAACTTATTTCACTATGTTAGACTGTAAAGGAGAAGATTTTGAAAGAATTTTTATATAATATAATCATTCGACATACAAATCGGTAAAACAAATCAATTTCCTAATCTTTAACTAAATTCAACTTTGGAGAGCATGTTATCTGGTTGTTCTATATAAAAAAATATGGGTTCAAAATGTTCTATTTAAAAATTTTACATGCTAGATTAAGTTCGCTTTAGAAATATTTCACTAATTTTTAGTCTCTTATTGAAGATGATGTTAAAATGTAAAATGAAAACAGTTAAACTAAAAATATTAATTAAAATGACAACCGAAAATATTACTTCACTGCTATATTTGATTTGGAAAAGGTTCTTATGATAGAAAGACACATACATGGTTTTTAGGCTATATAATTAGATGCATGTGATGTTTTTCAATAAACGTTCTATCAGAATTCCTTCGGGAGTATTATATAATCTTGTTGTATACTTTGTTGCTCTGTTTATATAAGTATAGAAAATAAATTACAAAATATTTTAATTATGTTAATGCGATCAGGAAGGGTCCTTTGGACTTAAAACTAGGCTGCCACAGCGTTTAAGGCACCCGGGGGAAGTGAATTAAATTTTAAATTACCGCACAAAGTAAATTCGATTCGACAATACAAGCTCGGAAAGGACGCACTGATTAATCGTTAGGATAAGAAAGGGCTTCGAGCGAATGGGACACGTGGGATGTGCACAGGACACGTGCGAAAAGGTTTCCATCGCGCGTGACGGGACACAGCCTCCGACGAAAGAAGGGACGAGCGAAACTTTGAAAAGTAAAAAAACGAAATTAAATTTTCACACATGCTTGATGTGGGAAAAGTGAATCGGAATTTTCGGAATAGACTTTTACAATAGATTTTCATTTATACTAATACGATCGATAAATAACTATTAACAAAATATATATAATATTATTTATAAGCAAATCATCCTTAAAGCGTTTAAAAAGCTCAAAGTGAAATAATATGTTAATAGCAGAAAACGATCGATATCATTGTTTTACTTAAAATGTATCTTTACATCACCAATGCCGGACGCAAGTAATTAATTGTTCACAAACTGAAAATCGTGAACGAACACTACCTTTCTGTTCTCAAACTTTTAAATACGTAAGTTGATGTTATGTTAAAATATCCAACATAGCCATGGATGGTTATTAAGGCGAATTTATCATTTTTATAAAATTATTTTGAAACCACTAAATGTCTGAAAAATCCATTAAATAATATTTTATACTCTCGTGAGTGTATAAGTATGCATGATGGATAAGTCAAAATTATTCCTTACACTATAAGTTTTTACTTGCAGGACAAATATAGTTTTTTTTTACACACAGTAAATATGTTTTAATTTTTCTATTTGATTAGCAAACTTGTAAATATTGCGAGTGAAACCAATGTATCCGCTATGAATTGACAAGATAGTGTAAATTTTTTTGTGATTTTTCGTTGTCGTCGTTTCGTTCAGTACAAGTTTTACTTTATAACAATATTTATCGATAGCCTATTGAGCGAGATGTAACAAATACATGATCGATAACATCTCGTGATAGTGTAAATATTTACTTTAATATGTATTTTTATTTTATTGTTTTTCTTTCAAGTAGACAGCCAAAAAATAAGTAAAACATGAAGTATCATATTTATATTCATATTATAACGCATTGCACTTTTAAGTGTAATTTTAATTCTCTAATAAATTATTCACTAAATGCAGAATAGTACAAATAATTCACCAAAGAGTTGAGATTAACTATAGAACCTCGAATTGTGCTTCATTAATTCCTGGAATCGTTTGAATGTTTCGATGGAATAACTCGACTAATTGTGGTTAGAATATGTCACCGTCCGAATTGAAATTTCATGTCTACGCATCTGAAAGTTTAAATTACAACTCAAAGCTTTTTAAAAGTATAATCTATATGTATAACCTATATAATTTTTGTATTCGTATTCCTAGTTCATAAAAACGAAACAGTTGTATTACCGGTAATAACTTTTTGTTCTATTCATTCAATTTGATGTTAAAATAGTATTTTTTTAATTTAATGTAGGATATAAGTATGTCTAAGTATGTCTTAGTATGAATAAATCTCCTCAGTAACGTAGAGGTTAGCGTGCGCGCCTTGAACTCGAAAAATATGAGATCGATTCCCATATCTTAAGGATTTTTACAAATCCAAAAATGGAAGACTGGATGCCCACTGGATTGAACAATTTTCTAACAAATAATTCTCGTGAAAAAATCTTCCAAGACATGTTTTCACATTACAAAAATCCACATACTCCACTTTCGGACCAAATATAGTAAAAAAAAACAGTAAGGGAAGTATGAATATTTTATATTTACCTATAAAGTAATAAAAAAAAATCGAACGTGAAGCATGGCTTTAAAATTCTGACAGTTCAGTTTTTGCCTAATACCTTTATCAGTATGTCATAGTTCTATGAGATATTATATCTCCCCCGTAACGTGTGTGCCTAGCAATCTGGGAAATGCAGTTTCGATTTCTAATCTGTCGGATTTTTAAAATCCGATTATGCAGAACTGGATGCCCATTGTGTTGAATATTTGTATGACAAACAATTCTCATGAAAAATAATTTGTCCAGACGTCTTCACATTGCAGAGATCCATATAATTCTCTTTCGAAGTGGATATCTTCACGCTGTGTAGATCCATAGGCTCAATGTTGGGAACGAACATGGTATAAAAAAAATAAAAGAGAAAATTTGCTATTTTAGGTAGTAAATTTTTTAATATGTGTATACCTGTCTCTGCCAACCAATTTTTATAATAGACATCGTATTAAAATAGTTTTTCACGTGTGATTAAATATCAAATACGTATGATTTATTCCTGTGGCGTATATCTTCATTTCACAAAGTACTAATTCTAATTTAGAAGCAAATATGAAAACAAAATTGAATGAAAGTGAATTAATATCGGTGTTAAATATAAAACAATCTTGTATCACAACAAACAATATCTGCCGAAGTTGCACAGTCAACTTTTTGAAGTTGTATTTTGTAATAATAATTAATTTTTTCACATGATTTATTTCACGTTTATTTATATGTTTGATGTTTGTATTTTTTGATAATTATATAATGTGTTAAATGAACCGTGTTAAAACAATAGTTTTCAAGTATCAGTTGTTAAAAACGTTTCTGAACTATTTCTGACATAGGATTTAGACACAGCATTATGTTGACCTAAATCAAACGCTTCTTGGGGTTGCTTATGTTTCTTTGAGCGTGTTGGCCACAATAATACAATAAACCACTTTGAAATTGTCAGGTGTAGTTGCAGAACCAAAGACTAATTTAATATTATACAGGTGACAATATGGCGTTGTAGATTCTTGAATATTCATATTAGAAACGTATAATTGGACACGTGGACTTTATTAGTGTAATAAAAATTATTCTTTTACGATTTAATTATTTATAAGAAAGTTATTATTATTTCATGTAAAAGCTTGTGTAAAACGTATTTAATTAAATTAATCATATCCTGTATTATGATTTTTTTAAAATAAGTAATGATTTACCTAAAATTAATGTGAAACATTGTTTCGTGAGTAAATATATGAACTTTAAAAGAAAAACTTGCTTAATCATTTCCTTATAGCTACGTTTTATTTTAACAAATTATACACAATGATTTAAAGCATGATAAAGTTTTGCAACTTGTTGATTTTGTAAAAATCATTTTGTCATATGAAATTAAATCTAAATTCAGATATTTTCAAGGACAGACATATCAAGAAATTACGTAGTTGAATCCAGTTACATATCAAAGGGTGTGTAAATGTTCACTAACACATGATTAATTAAATGTGAGACTGTTTATTGAAGCTCTGGCGCCATACGTCTAATCTCTTTTTTATGACTGTTGAATTCTGTAAACTTATTACAAATATTAAATAACTGTTTGATAGTTTTTGTATATTTGAGGAGTATTTTAATATTTATTTCATTAAAAATGTTTCGTATAATTTTGTGGCATAGTAAAGAACCTAAAAAAATCTTTCAAAAATGATTTTATTAAAAAACGTTGGAAAAAATTAATAATGTACATATTTGAATTATATAATGTGAAATATAAACGTAATAAACCTATTATTAAATGGAATTCTTCGTATTAAATGTAAAGAAGAAAGCTTATATATTTATTTTTATTTTACACTCAAATAGAATACCCATTTTCCATGAAATGCTTTCATAACGCGGATGTGAAACGAGTAAAACATTTATCGAAATGTCCTAAATGACAAATTTCATCTCGTGTAGAGGTCGTTCGTAACTACTTTGGTGTAATTTCATGAATTTATTACATGTATTTCATAGGTTATCATACTGAACGTAGTTTATGAGCGAAATTCAGGTTAGCAAATATCCGGACTAGATGAGAAACTACGTTACACAAACTACTACAGCATAAGAAATTCGCTTAAACTATACTTAAATTCGAAGAAGTTTTAAAAATTAAATTATTCATATTAGCTAGATCCAAAAAGTTATAAAGACACTCGTAATAAACTTTGGAATGTATTTTATTTTAAACTTACAAAGAATAAATTTTATGGCCATTTAATGATTTTGAACCAAAGTCTTAGATAAGCAAACAAAATGCAGGAAAATGTAACTGGTATTTTATTTACATACGTTACATTTTTTTTGGTAGAACGTGTTTGAAGTTTTATACATTGTAATTATTAAAAAAATGAAAGTTAATTTCTTTTGCGTTACTGCAGTCGATACTCAATTTTAATGCTAAAGTAATCCTTAATTTTTAACGATGGTACAAGCCGACTAAATGCATATGTAGATAAATGTTTTTCAGTGAATTTTATTTATGCTATGTTATGAAATTAGTCAACAAGTATGAGGTTCCTACAGATTTCGGAGTAAAACGTTGATCATATGTTGCTAACATGAATATAAAGCTTCTATTTAATGATCATTGATTCACCTGTAATGAGATAAAGTCAATCAATTATCAATTAATTGCCGTACGAAAAAAAAATACTTAAAAACAAACGTGGGGTTATGTGAATTTAATTAAAATAAAAAGTGTTTGTTTACATTTCTAGATGCTCTATTATGCAAGTGAGTACAATTAAAGCTACACGTTATACATTTTTTTTATAATTAAGCTATCACCGGATGTTGTCATTCATTAGATTTTTCTATCAAATATATTTATCTATACAATAAGATTTAGCTATCATTCAGTAAACGATAGTTAAACAGTTTGATGCATATAATTCAGCATTAGTCTAAAAAGATCTACCGTAACTCGAAAGGCAAACTAGAAGAGACCATTTAACAGCAGCGGAGCGATTCAAGGCTTAGAACAATTGTATGCCGAGCTTTGAGAAGGAATATTTGCAATGCGTTCTGATGCTATGGTTATATAACTTTGTTATAATAGTAATGTGAGAATATGAAAACCAGATCATGCAAGACCACTCACCATTGCAAAAGTGAAATACCTGTGTTTGATCTAAATAGGTAACGCGCTGTTGCTTTCACAAAAGCTTTCAACTCATCGTCTTTGACCGTTTTAAGGTGTTCTAAAATAAACGATCATTTAAAATTCCCCGCCACTTTTTCTGCAAAATTTTCACCACTTTCAAAGTGATTTTTACAATTTCCACGTTCGGTTGTGTATCTTTTCATGATTCAACCTCAATGTTTACACGTAGATAGAACACAAAAACGTCTGTTCTGAGTTTTCCATAAAAAATGACGGAAAATTTAAAATGTGTTTTGTGTTCATTTTGGGACATTCCTTATAAATGAGTTTAGCATGGTGGGAAGATGCGAGAAAATTGGTGAAAAGCAGAGTTATAGAAAACATCTTAAAGAGAAAAACCCGATTGCAGCTACTTAATAATATTATAATAATAAAATGTATTTAAATATAAGCTTAAGATATTATATTTAATATACATATATACTCGTAATGTCTTAAGAGCGGAGAAACAATCTATGTAATGTGCACGTTACTGTAGTCATACATTTTTCATGGGACGTTGAGTCATATACTGATATCAAATATATTTTATCACAACGTATAATTGAATTGATATCAAAAATAATCAATGAGAGCAAATACTGTTTAAAATATTATTCTTTGGCAAATGTTATTGCTCAATGCTCACTAGATTAATTGATAATTTTACACGAGCTTTGGCTTATAAAATTATTTATTACATGCCACTTGATAATTTCTATTAGGCAGATAAACACATGCTGTGAAAATTTTAAATAATAGTTTTGTATCTAGTAAATGCAATATTTTATATAAAATGAGTAATGTCAAGCGTCCTACTTTTTATACGATTTTAATATTCAAATAAGCTCGAAAGATTAATATTTGAAAGCGTAAACTGAGTTTTATTTTTAATAAATAAATATATTTTTAGGTAAATTTTAAAATACTCGGTGAGTTAGTTATACATACCACAAAGCAAAAATAGTTTACGTAATGTGGTTGATTCTTTACATTTTTTAGTAGTATTTAAATATTTAGACATAGATTGAATAGTTTTAAAGATATTTTTGATAGAAAAGCTTATAGTAAAGAAAAAAAAGTTTGTGTGTCGTGTGACAGATTTTTAAGCAAAAATTATTTCAGCGCTAGTTCAGTGAGATATGATTGTAGAAACAAATATAGTGGCAAATGAAATATCTCTCAAGTGTGAGTATTCTAAGAAAGATGTAATCTATTTTTATTAATGTCAGGCATTAGGAAAATTAGTGAGAAAGCCTTACCTGTTCGTAATTCCTAATGAAGTCCCTGAGCTCTCGTTCCTTATCCTCTAATGAGGCGTACAGCTGTTTCATTTGATTCAGGAGGTCGAATTTTTCAGCTTTCAGCCGCTTCCGGTCCGATTTTAGTGCTGGAAATAAAAGAAACACATTTTTATAGGTTGGTATACTATTCAACGCCTCATTGAGCCAAATTAAATAGATATATTAATGTTGTACGTATATATAATACTATTTATCATATTACTACTATAGTGAAGACTACACTGGTGTAGGCATTTTTAGAAACTAATTATACGTTAAAAATAATTTTGTATTTTGCATAATTGGTATATTCTAAATATTTTTAGATTTGAATTTTCCCATAGTATAAAGATGTTTACTTCAGAAATGGAATTTATGAATCCTCCTTAATTTAGACATATAATATATTTTTTGGTTTTTTTTTGGCAGCTGTAAGAATTGAATCCGCAGTCATCAAGTGTGCATTTTTATCTCTTAACAACTGAAGAGCATTTGGAATTAAGTAGTGCGTAAATTCCGGGCTCCGCGGTTAGCGTAGTTGGTAGCGTGCGCGCCTAGTAATCCGGGGAATGCGGGTTCGATTCCCCATCTGGTCGGATTTAAAAAATCTGGAAATGCAGAACTGGACGCCCATTGGATGGAGTAATTGTTTGACAAATGATTCTCGTGAAAAATAATCTGTCAAGACGTCTTCATGTTGCGGAGATCCATACACTCCACTCTCGGAGTGGATTTCTTCACACAAAAAAAAAATAATATTTATAATATCCGATCTTTATATATTAATAATATCAAAGTACAAAATACAAATTTTAAAAATGAATTCAGAAAGATTTTTTTCACAGCTTGACATTATATTATATACACCTGAAAGCACAAGGTAAAGCTTTTTACAATAATAATCTAATCTGATTTACTAAAGTATATGCTTTAATTGGATTTAAGCAGGCTGGGCTCGGTGGCCAAGAATATAAAGAATCAAGAAATTTACTAATGTACAATGTACATAAAACTTTTTAAATATGGGAAATAAATATTAAATCAGTATATTAATCGGCTGACGATTGATCTTTGTGAAAAGAAAATTGTCAAATAAATTGTTGTGTTGAATAGATATAAGTGTGTTCCATATACGAGACAGAATTAATTTGAAAACATTTAATTTAAGCTATAATCTGTAAGTAATTATTAAAATAAAAAAAATTTGTGTTGATTTTCAAATTATATATTGTAAATTAATGATACAAAAATGTCCTTTTCATGTTAAAAAAAAAAACGGAATAGGGTGAAATATTTTAGGAATTTAATTACAATACTATGAAAAAACATGTTTCAGATGTTGGCTACAGGCCAAAAACTGAGCGTGTACGATTGATTGAGTATGATAAAATAAATGTACATATAAAGAAAACTAACGAAATTAAATTTGTAAAAAACGTAAACCACAAAATTATGTTTTAATCTCACCCAAATTACCGCTACTGACTGTATCTATATCTCACTGATACCTATCCAAATAACTATTGTAGAAACTTCGAGGCAACAAACTATCAAGGAAAACAACCACCTATAAATACTTTCAAAACAAGGGGGTGAAAACCTTTCTAATCAGTAGTTGTGTCTATGTATAGAGAGATGTATAGACCATTTCCTTCTTTGGAAACACTTATAACAGCAAGGGTGCTCAAATTAATCAAAAGGTTAACCTTTAATTTCAACGTAATCAATTTTACATTGACGAGTACAAGCTTAATTATTTTGAGTGTTTCGTGAGTTTCTAATTTAGCTACACGCAAAGTTAAAAAAATCATTTTCTAGACAAACTAAGACTTTTCATTTTTCTCCTTATTTTTGCGAATATATTTTTGCTGATTCATGTTTATATTATATGTAATATATAGGTTAATTAAAATACATTTACTAGAGTACTTAAAATATAGTAATTAAAATTATAGCATAAGTTTAGTGGTGCAATTTTCTGCAACTGGTAGAGCAGTATATTACTGTACGTAAACATTATAATTGAATGAATGACATGAATAATTGGCACTGTCTTCTTGTTAGTCGTTTGATTTATATCGTTAAAAAGCGTTCAGGAGATTATGTTTTCTACACTAGAGTCATAAAATTGTTCAACTGTTATAAGGATAAGATATATGTTTCTCCGTTAATGAAATGGTTTGCATCTGGAGAGTGCAGGGCTGCATACCTATCGGAGTTAGCAATTTTCTGACAACTAATTCTACTGTTTTTATGTACCGAAAATCCATATGCTTCATTTTTAAAGCGGACACGGTATACAATCTTGATTAAGGTAAATATAGCTTCTCTACACCAATGAATATTTTTTCTTTTATATCAATCAGTTCTTACAATTTACCTTAAACTTAAACCGTTAACTTAACATAAATAATTATAATTATATTAATTATTTAAAAAAAAAAATATGTAGAGTTTTGGTTTAAGTGACGTTTCATAATATAGTGTTACCGTATAAACTTGGTAATCATTTTCCTATTATATTTAAAAGTATGACTAAAAATCTGGAGTGCGTATCATTATTTTCGTAAAATTTAATACAAATAATATTTATATGTCGTGATACATATTTAAATTGATCCTGGCTTAAAAACGCCTCTACAACAAGTCTGTTAAAAAAGCTTTCTATCCAAAAAGTTTTGCGTCAAAACTTCGACAATCTATGTAGCGTTAGATACTTAACCACAATGTAGGTAAATCGATTCACTATCACTATTTACCAGTGCTTCATACTATGTGTCTATCGACACTCTAAACTGAATATAATGACAGGGTTACAACTAGTTGTGTTGAAATTCGTTCCATAAAAGGATTCTATTCACTCACATATATTCACCTTATTAAAGTTTATAGGAATATATACAAAATTGCGGTTAAGTAAATATAAAACTATTTTAATGTATCTAAAATCATGAACGGTCGAGCAAATTTAGTAAGAATAAACACAGTAATTTAAATAAAAATGTATGGCTATTAAGAAAGAGATTAATAATATATTTAGTATTTGAAATTAGCAAACTATAATATAGCATTACAGTACATTATAAATTTATATGTGTCAAACATAACCTATATGGGTAAAAAATGCCATACATTGAAAAATTATTTAAATCTTAAAGTTCTCGGTAATATTGAAATAATGGTTACGTTTATTTAAACATAGATTTTTTCACGACGTTGACTGATATAATTCAATTGTATCTAAATATTAGATACATATTTACAGAACGTTTACAATTATGTTGATATTGCCAATTGAAACTTTTCATAAATTTCAAATATAATGAAAAAAAGAACAAATAAATATATTCGGTGTGAATTAGATTGTATACAACAAATACAAATATTTTATTGCATCTTGTGTAAATATATGATCTAGTGAATTTTAACCACAAGTAGATAACAATATGTTAGAGGGTTGTGTTATATCAAACAATAAAATATGAAATTTTGAATAATCTATTTTCTTAAACTTCGTAAAAGTATTATATTTTGAATACAATTGATTAAACATAGATATATTTGTACGTGTTTTTCAGTAAAATAAAATAGAACCTGCCACTGGAATCACTCCGTGAATGAAACTCTACATACCCTTCAATGCCACAAAACCTCTTTCTATTCCATTCCCTGTGAACAGGCAGCAACAAAGGAAAGATAGCTTCGAATGAAAGCTCTCGAATGGAGCTTTCGACTGACCGGACCCAAGAATGTGTAGCTATGGTCGTAGTGACGTAAATCAGCGGATTTAAACATTTTAAAAACAGTGATATGTAAAAAAACGAAATCTTACTGCTTAATATCATATTAATCAAAGGAGAAATAGTAAAAAATAAATTTACTGAAACCAGAAAAAAAATTGGATGGCACTGATCACACTGCATTAATATAATAATGTCTTCAATTGTATAAAAATGAAAATATGGATCTACGCAATGTGAAGATGTCTTGATTGATTATTTTTCACGAGAACCGTTTGTCAAAAGATTATTCAACCCAATGGGCATCAAATTCTGTATTTTAGAATTTTCAAAATCCGACAGATGGGGAATCGAACCCGCATTCCCTGTATTTCTATGCGCGCACGCTACCAACTAGGCTACCGAGGAGATAAAATTACATATTTTACTCTTGTAGAAATTTTAGTATAAATATGTTGTTAATATGATACAAAAAAAATATAGACATGTTAATATCATTCTATTGCTTTTATGAGTCGTAAAGTTTTTAGAATGTATACTTGTTGGTCTGAAAAACACTCGTGCAGATAGTTTTACTCCGTAAAGTCGTATTTAGTACTACGACAGTGCTACGGTTGTTTGAAAGGGCAACACAATGCTACGAGTATTGTGTTTGCTCGGAGAAATACAGCGCAATATGTAACCGGAAATCGGTTGTACTTTCATCCTTTTTTATTTTTATTTTTACGTCGATAATTACTTTCTGTTATTGCCACACAGCCTGTGATATTAAAGAATAGTGTAAATAACATATTCAAACAACTGTACGTTGTTAGTTAGAATCTAACCTTACCATAACTTTTATTTATCGAAACAAATCATTAACAAAAAATCATTTAACCTCAATTAAACTTTGGCGCATTTTAACCCCTGTATATATTTACGATTCAATTATGAAACTATAAAAATTAGAGCTATCCGTACATAACATATATTTTTTAATTCATCCAATGTTCTTAAATTGTATTTATTCACTTACAGACTTATCAAATAACTACTTTCAATAAAAATTAAGATTACAAATGCATAAAATATTTTATTTATTATAAATGTGAGATTTAAAAATATGCTTCACGCTGCACGCACAACTTCAACGATTGACAAAAAGGACAGTTGAAATTGCAGACAGATGATCCGGTGAGACACCTTAAAAATGGTGTTTATTATATAGCTCTGCTAGTTAGGACTGAATTCAGTATCGGTTTCATCGATTTTAAATAGGCACTTATTAATTTTACGTTTAGGTATATTTTATATATTTAAATTATTCGGAAACGTATCTGAAAAAATACAAATGAGTAGTAAGATAAGAGTAAGTTTTTATGAAACGCTTTGCGAAATATTGTTATAAAATAATATAAGTAAAACAATTAAATAAATTTTAACAACGGATTGGAATGATTTCGTAAAAACAATGAGTACGCAATATCATCACATAAAGAAAATTCTATCAAAATTCTTTGAATGACTGAAATCGTTTAATATACATTAATACGCAAGTAATATACACATATATATGACAGATATATTGAAATCTATTCACGTATGTATTCTGAATGGGCTTAAATTGTTCACATAGGTATTTCTGAAATTTATTTTGTAGAATTTAAGATTAAGCTTCTTGATAATATAGAGTGACTGTCTCTTGAAATTTTAATTAGGGTTTATAGATAAATATATAGATAGACATACTCGAGAGTATTATTATGTTATGAGTGACGGAAAGCTTGTATATCTCTGTATGGTTCAATTGTGAAGAGACAACCTTCAATGTATAGTACCTACTCATTTGTTTTTAGTAGTAATGCATTAAACTTTTGCGTATTTTGAATGCTTTGTAATATATTTCAAGAAAAGTTGCGCCAAAGAGAAGGGGTTTTGTAATTGCTTAAAATTAATTACGAGTAGAATAATATAAATTTTACATTTAAATTAAATATTTCGGCTTAAGTCACCGCAAAATAAATCATCTTTCAAAATTTAATTCGATTTTCTAAATTAAACATGAATGATATTCGATTAGAGAAGCTCTTATCACAAAAGAAGTTTTAAAGTTGGGAACGCGGGAAACGATATAAGTGGATTCTTATGAAATTCCACTGAAAATTGGTCTGCGGAAGTTTAAAGTCCACACCGCCTGTCTGATATCGATTGCTTGGAGAGCCACCACAAGAAAACCACCAGAGTTGGATTATAATTTATCGGGAGCCACTTAAAATTAAACATTATACATATTGTAGTAAATAGATTTACACTTAACTTGTATAAATTGTTAAGTGATCCATAGCTCATGTCTTAGAGATTAATTTATAGAAAGAAAAGAACATATTTTTCTTTCAGTAGTCTTTTATCCATTCACTTAGCTTTAAATTGTATGCAGTCTAGTTCGATGACATATACATATACTGTTACATAAGACATTTATAGTTATTTTAATGTCAATCCAAATGCCTCATATGAAAGTGACATATACTTATTATCGCGTATGTAGAGATACCTAGACAAAAAGTTCATAGTATGCTAATACACCATAGTAGCAATACATTTTGTATTTCACTCTATTGAATGAGCTTTTGGTTATCATATTCAATTATTCATTTAAGCTCACCAATATTTGAGAATTAGTTGATGGTAAAAAAAGATGTATTTATCTTTACCTGATCTGATAATGGAAAAAAAATGTTGAAAATAAAGCGTTCATATTAAAAATTGACGTTTAAAATGTTAAATCTTTTCAACTCATAACTAAAATTGGAACAAAACTTAAATCGCAATCAATATTAAAATGCTGAAATAAAAACCCTGCAGCGCTATTTGGATTAAAATATAACCACACAATTGAGTAATTTAAGTCCGCAGTCCACCACTGTAAGACGGAGCCTGCACACGATATGTATGAGTTACATAATGCGATTTATCAAGCAGACTATTTGCTCCCGTAAGTTCGGCAGATAAAATGGGACATACCTAAAGTTATGTCATCCACATTACATCGGAACGAATGTCGTTATCAATAAATCGAACATATAATAATACGTTAGCCTCGTTACCAATATTACTGTATTACAAAAGAGATCAAACCGCTTTTTATCGGGTAACTAGCTTTGAATTACGTCTATTTCTAGAGAACGATATACTATCGAATTTTATATGGTATTTTATATTTAAATTGCTTTCCAAAATACTTATTTTTTGTGGTTTACTTATAAATAATATAACATGTATTGAACCTTTAATGCTCAATTAGCAAAGAATGCGATCTCAAAGTATTGCGACCGATGTCATTTGTTTTCCATTATGTCAACATATTATTCTGTACATAATAATTACGCCCTAAACAAAACCAATCAATAATAAACATCACTGTTAATTATCACGAGTAAAAATACCGAATATAGTAAAATAAAAATGACCTTGTTCACACTCATTGCAGTCGAATATAACTTAACTTTAATTATCCTATGTGTCCCATAAATTATGGTCTATCCAGTAGCGTAGTTGGTAGCATGCTCATCTTGCAATCCGGGTAATGTAGGTTCGATTCCATGTCTTTCAGATTTAAAAAATCTAGAACGATACCCATTGGTTTGAAAAATTATTTGACAAACAATTCTCGTGAAAAATAATCTATCAAGACGTCTTTACATTGCGGAGATCTATGTACGTCACTTTCATAGTGGATATCTTTAAGCTGTGTAGATGCATTTGTAGATCCAGGGGAAACATGGTATAAAAAAAGTTTGTCAACCAAATTTAATTAAGCCTAACATTGAGTCCAAAACCAAAATTAACAGAATAAACTGTCGCCAAGCACAGCCTAAGCAAAAATTGTGTAAAACCTAACCTTAATTAACCCAATGAAATGTAACCTAACATAGCCATATACATTACGTTTTTATAATAAGAGCTAGAGAGAAATATATTAATAATGTTGTGTTAATCTAAATATATATATCGTCTCAATATGAAATGTGCGTGTATGTGTATGCAAACAATTTCAATACGTAGGCTCGCTGTAGTGTGGGCCGCATTGTTGAATATGTTCGGATTACTTTTAAGAATGTCGATGTAATTAAAAAGTTCATTGTGTATGTTGGTTATTCCAATGATGGTAATATTTTTGGCATAGTTTTAGTTTAATACGTGAAATACTTCTTAGGAACGCTTTCGACATACATTTGAACATACAAGAATAAACATAACAGTACTTCGAAATAAATTGACACTCGTGCGAATAATTTTAGTTTCAAAAATCGTATCGTGCTATGTGTTTAAAGAAATTCCATATTTTTTGTGCTTGTCGTATGAACATTTTGTTGTTTGAAAGACATGTTTTAGTCACCGAAGTTTATGATTCTGAGGTTAGTTAATTGCATTAAGTTTTTTCGATGCTTTATCATAGTTCATTAAATTTATCATCAGGAACCGAGAAGTAAGTGCAAACGCTTCAGTGTCAGATGTCGTGGGGTAAAGTCCTACAGCTAGCAGATTTTTTTGAATAAATTTAAACTTTCTGGTCTAAATACCTAATACGTTAAGAAATTGGCTGATGACCGAGTCTCGTAAAACAATCCTGGAGATATAAACTTAATTTTCGGCCATCGTATGTTTATTGATAAATTAGGAATCTGAAAACAAATATTTCGCTATCTTATAAATAATCTCTAGCCTAATGGTCAGCGTGCACATCTCGCATTCAGAAAATGCAGGTTTGATTTCTACATCTGTCGTATAAAAAAAATCCGAATAGGTATGTATAGACACCCATTGAGTAGAGTAATTCACTTAAAAAATAATCTATCAAGTCTTGTCTCCATATTATGAAGATCCATATACTCTACTTTCAAATCTGATATCTTAACACTATGTAGATCTATATGCTTCATTTTCCGAGCGCACATGGTAAAACAAAGTTAGAATTATATGAATTCATATAATATAAGTCAAAAGTTATAACTGTAAAACATGATACTACGTTTTCGATTTGGTATCATTTTTATAAATAAATATGATCGTAATGATTACTTTGTCAAAAGAAAAAAAAGTGTCATAGTAATCCTGTATATATTTTTCTGTCATGGAAACCTTTTTTTCTGGAATTGCCGTGGCGCAAATATCTGAGAGGATTACGCAAGAAAAGATTGGAATAAAGCCCAGAGGATTGTGAAGTAGATACGACCTTCTTTCACGATCTTTAAGGAATCTTCAGGTCAAATAAGACGTTTTTACTGAGAAGCTTGGTGTTTTTTTAAAGTGGTAAATCTACAGATTGGCAATCATTTTTGCTGTCCACAAAACAAATCAACGAAAACATTTCTCAATTATGAGTGACTCTATGAATTAATGATATTGTTATATTGAAGCTGAAATGTGGTATACAACATATGTTATAATTATAAAATATGTATTAATTAATAAAAAAACTGATGTGTAATGGGAAACTTTATCATCGTTCATTTTGGCACGTGTAAACGAATAATTTTAAACAGAAATGAAAGTTAATGTATAAATATATACATGTTTTCATTTTTTTTGCATTAAAGTTATAATTTCTCTTTTAAATGATTAAATTTAAGCTTTTATTTAAAAGCTTTCTATTTTAACAATTGACTGTCATTTTGTTTTACTAGTTGTATAATGAATAAAATTTATGTTTTGATTTTCTGTATAATGAAATCAATTGCGGATTTATTTATTTGTTTATTTACTTTATACATGTTGTAATATTACAAATTATAAGTTTAATATATTAACAACACGACATACATATGGTTATAACAAACATATTAAAAACATATTAAA